>JASPKZ010008237.1:0-179236 GCA_030220185.1 Diploptera punctata
AGTATTTCAGACATTCAGTTGAGTAGTATATTCTGAAAAGCCATTTCATATTTATTTTGATACTATGAGATATATGATGCCCACTCCAGACCTTAGGAGCCCTAGGGTGTAGGGGTGTTTTTAGACAATTTGGCCCAAGATATCAGTTGTGTTGTTTAGCTCCGTTGGCAGGCTTATTTAGCCCCAAACCATGCATCTGGTATTCATTTCCAATTAGAGTGAGTTGACGCCAGGGTCATGGTGATGCTAGAGTTAAGGCGGAGTCATAAATCTTGGACCTCAACCTTCTGGCTTTTGTATTGACTTAACCAAACCATGCTTGTTATAGTAAAAAACTCAAACTCTCCGATTCACAACATTCTTGAGAAATCAGAAAGAAATGACAAAATTCAATTATTATTTACTTAAAGACTCACGACCTCATGAAGTAGTCCCTATATCATGTAGCCTAACAAGACCTATGAACAAGCAAAATTTAATTACTCTACAAAAGTAATAGATGCATTATTGTAGACTGAAATAAGAAATGGGTATAAATGCCCAACAATCAATTTCCATGTTATTGCCTAAATATGGACATCTGGGTTTTTTTGCCTAGCCAATATGTTAGAAACTGGGCTATGTGTAACAAGCCTTTAGTCACAAGAATGTGCCTGACTTACAAGTACAATTATTTTTTGTTTTTCTCAAACCTGGCTAAGTGTCCAATTCAAATTTTCTTTTAGTCTAAAAATGTAGTAGTTTCACAGTCCTAGGACTTAGATTCTCAATTGTGCAATAATAATTATTATACGCTTTATGGTACTGAACACAGAGGAAAATGGAAGAATCATGTCGCCATATACATGAAGTTAGTATTTACCAAATTAATGAAGAGAGCCATCATTCTCAATATCGAAAAAATTTCCATATTAATTAAAAATAGATTGCTTGAAACTAAATTATATATATATATATATATATATAGATTTTTATATATTAGGAAATTTCAAACATGTACTTCAGTTAATATTGATGGGTTTTGGTACCAAGGTGAAAAATAACTCCCAAATTGAAAGAATCTGCGCATTTGCAATTGATCATTTTGAAAACCACGTGATATAGATCAATGCGTTTTTGTATCAATGTCTACTTGTTCCAGTTTTCTACAGTAAACAGTGCCAGGCTGTGAATACATATCCAATCCATTTCACAATGTTGCAAAGGTTTATTTTACAAACTGAATTAATCCATTACCACAGAAGTTTTAACTTTGTTTGGTTCAGCATGTTAAATTTAAATTCAAGACAGATAGCCTTATCACTAACATATTTTCTTATTTTATGTATAATGTTTGAAAATTTATTACTTACATTTAAAATTGTTGAGATTTACTTTAGTTCAATACGTAAAAATCAGCCAATTATGTATTTTAAGATTGTTGTGCTTGCTCGCATTAGCATGCCTAATCCTCGCAGTGGGATCAGGTCATTAATTGATTAATGTAAAATTTGAATTTCGGGACAAAAGTCATGGTGATGAACAATTTTTATTGCAGATTGCACCGATTCCTGCATTAAATTTCACATCTCTCCACGCGATATGTTGCGAGGCTGTGAAACTTTGCAGTAATTTTTTTATATCATTTCTCTGTTTGTAAAACTATTAAAGTAAATAAGTGACCCTACATGCCTTCAGGAAGCACTTAGGATAGTAGGAGGTTAAGTCCCCACTTTTTCGGACATCACCACTTGAGTCAGTCGGGTTGGCGCAATTGCAATTAATTCAACACATATTTCAATAAATTAACTCACTTGTTAGGTTCGTGTTTGTGTACGCTTCAGTAATATTAGCAGTAATTTGTTTCTTAGGTAGGAAGGGAGAAGTAGTATATTCATTTCTAATAAACTTGGGAATTTATTGCACAGGTTGGTCACATCAATTTTACAGCTTGTTATTATCTATCGACAGTTATGGGCTTTTGTAGGGACTCATAGATATGAGGTTCCACCTAGTGTCAGGTCTATAAATGTATGCACATGATACTGTTATTTTTGGACTTATAAAGTGCATGGTGGAAACAAACTACAGTTTTTCTACATTTACATTTACTATTATTTTATGACCAAGCAATATGTATTATAACCTAACCAAAGTTACCTAATAGTTATAACCCTAGACTAAAAAAGCATTAAATCTACGGTTAAGAGAGTTTATATTTGTGTTGTAAACACCCGAATAAGTTCCACTGATTCTTCTATTACATTCTTGTAATTGTTTACTTATGAACTTCTTTTTGCCTTTAAAATGTAGTTAAGACAGAACAGTACATAGAGTAACCAGTTACAGAATGTAGTATGGAAATCAAGTAGAACTTATCTGTAGTGAGCCAAAACCAATCTATACCATCTTTAATTTATATTTAATGCTTTTTGTCTAGGTGATTACTATTACGTAATTCGTTAGGTTTATACGTATTGCTTTGTCTTAAATAAGCTTAGTTTTAAATGAAGAAAAAACTCTATCTATCCACCATGCATTTTATAAGTCCTAAAGAATAGCAGTATGATGTGCACCGTTTATAGACTGATGCTAGGGGGCAACCAATATCATGAAGTCCTACAAGAAACTTTTAGAATTTTCGCTGATGAAATAACATAGCTGTAAAATTGATATGAATGCATGGTGGAAATCGAAGTACAGTTTTTCTTCTGTTTAAATTTTACTATGAGTTTAAGAGGAAAGCTATACGTATTAAACCTAACTGTAATACTCAAGTAATAATAACCCTAGGCCAAAAAAAAAAGCATTAATATAAGGTTATGAGAGTTATTTTGTTTTGGCTCAAACTACGGAATTAGTTCCACTTGACTTTTGGATTACTACATTCTTGTTATTCTGTTACTTACTATTCTTCTGTCTTTACAATTTGTACATTTAAATATTTTACAATACTTATAACATTCTTTACAACACTTAAAATTATTTACATATGCAATCTTTCTTAGAGTCTACAGAACCTCAGTTTCACGCAAGTGATGTATGAATGCTTAAGTAACTCGCACAAGCTGTCAGTAAATCGTTGTTACCAACAATTGCAATTATTCCACACCATATGCATAAATTTACTTCATTTTGTTAGGTTAGTGTACATTCAGTAAATAACTGCATGTAATTTATTTTCTTAGTTTAGGAAGGGAGAATTTATGTACATTCATTGTAATAAATATTTGGGAATTATTGACCAGGCTGGTCATATCAACTTTCAGCTACGTTATTCCATCTAGAACAACTATATAAACTTTTGTATGCCTTCCGACATATGTGGTTCCACCTAGCGTTCAAGGTATGACATGCATATTGTTAATCTGTAGTACTTATTAAAATTATGGTGTGGAAATCAAACACAGTTTTTCCTTTATTTTTTTAACTATCCCACCAGGTTATCTTTATGAATATCTGGTTTCTGCTGATTTGCCAATTGTGGTACCAACTCTTAAGTCGGGACGCCTGGAGACAGAGTTACATTACCCGATGATATGAATAATAATGAAGGGCAGTGACTCCTCAATTTAAACATACCTAATCCAGGCTGGGAGACAATTGTTATATAAAGTAGAAAAAATATACATCGAAAAATTCTTATATAAAATCACTCAACTCAGAATTCGTAAATCTTAGAAAATAACAATTAACAAATTTTCTCACACAGATTTGAACGTGACACTAATGACCAGAGGGTGTTAAAGCGCATCATTAAACAAGTACTGACAAATTTAAGATAGATCTTTGAATATACATTGTTTAAAAGTATGCACATTTCAAAAACTGTAAATTTGGGCTACGTTATTGAAACTGCCATGGTTGTTTTTTAATTAAGAATTGTTGATCTTTAACCAAGACAACTCTTGTGTCTCATAAATGAATTACGGTATAAGACATCTTAGTTCAGTTAGTATTCAGAACAATCAGTGTAGTAGTATTTCTTTGAAATTATTTTCATATTATTTTGATTACTATGAGTATATGATCCCCTCCAGACTAGGAGCCCTAGGGTAGTAGGAGGTTTTAGGACAATTGGCCCTCCCCAAGATATCAGTGTGTTGTTAGCCCTGTGTGATGGCTGTATTTAGCCCCAAAACATGCATCTGTTTTCATTTCATTAGATGTGAGGGTGAGCCAGGGTCATGTGCTTGCTAGAAAGTTTAGCGAGTTCATCATCTTGACTCCAACCTTCTGGCTTTTGTATTGACTTAACCAACCATGCTGTTTCTAGTAACAAAACTCAACTCTCGATTCACAACATCTTGAGAAATCAGAAATTGACAAATTTCATTATTATATAAAGACTCACGACCTCATGAATTAGTTCCCTCTATTCATGTAGCCTACAGCCTAAGAACAAGCAAAATCTTAATACTCATCTACAAAAGTATATAGAGCATTATTGTAGATGAAATAAGAATGGGGTAATTGCCACAAACAATCATTCCATTTTATTGCTAAATATGGACATCGCCATGCCAATTATGATAGAAAACTGGCTATGTGATAACAAGCCTTTAGTCAAAGCATGTGCTGATTCCCAAGGATAATTTTTTTTTGTTTTTCCAAACCTGGCTAAGTGTCAAATTCAAATTCTATTTTTAGTCAAAACTGTAGTAGTTTCACATGTTCCTATGACTTAGTATTCTCAATTTGGCAATAATTAATAATATTACATCTTTTATAGGTACTGAACAAGAGCAATGGAAGAATCATCGTCGCCATCTCACCACTGAAGTGAGATATACCAATTTAATTGAATGCAGCAATAATTTCTCAATATATGAAAAAATTCATAAATAATTAAAACATTAGATTGCTTGAAACTAAATTCTATATCTATATATCTATATATTAATTAGGAAATTTCAAAAGTACTCAGTTAATATCTGATGGGTTCTGTACCACAAAGGTGAAAAATAACTCCAATTGAAGAATCTGGGCATTTGCAATGCTCATGTTTGTTGTTTGAAAACCCAGTGATATCGATCAATGCGTTTTTTTGTACAATGTTTACATTGTTCAAGTTTTTCTACAGTAAACAGTGCCTCAGGTGTGAATACAGTATTCCAACCATTTTCCTAATGTTGCAAAGGTTTAATTTATACAAATCTGCAAATCCATTACCACATAAGTTTTAACTTTTGATGGTCAGCATGTTAAATTTAAATTCACGGAGATCGCTTATCACTTAACATATTTTCTTATTTTATGGTATATGTTTTGAAATTATACTTACATTTTAAATTTGTGAGATTTCTTTAGGTCAATACGTAAAATCGACAATCTAGTATTTTAAAGCTCTGTGTGCTTGTGGCATTACAGCATGCCTATATCCTCGCTAGTGGGATCAGGGTTAATTGGTAGTTAATTGATTTAATTGTAAAATTTGAATTTGCGGGACCAAAAGTCATGGTGATGAACAATTTTTAATTGCTAGATTTTGCACCAGATTCCTGCATTAAATTTCAAATCTCTCCACAGCAGATATGTTGAGAAGGCATGTGAAACTATTGACAGTAATTTGTTTTTATATCATTTCTCTGTTTTGTAAAAAATATAAAGTAAATTAAAAGTAATCCCACTACATGCCTCAGGAAGCACTTAGGATAGTAGGAGGTTAAGTCTCCCACTTTTTTTCTGGACAATCACCACTTGATGTCAGTCGGGTTGGCAGCATTTGCCAATTAATTCAACACCATATTTCAATAAATTAACTTCACTTTGTTAGGTTAGTGTGTGTGTACGCTTCAGTAAATATTATGGCATGTAATTGTTGTTTCTTAGGTAGGAAGGGAGAAGTTATGTATATTCATTTCTAATAAACGTTTGGGGAATTTAATGCACAGGTTGGTCACATCAATTTTACAGCTATGTTATTCATCTATCGACAATTCTATGGGCTTTTTGTAGGACTTCATAGATATGAGTTCCACCTAGTGTCAGGTCTATAAATGTATGCACATGCATACTGTTATTTTTTGGACTTATAAAGTGCATGGTGGAAATCAAACTACAGTTTTTTCTACATTTTAATTTAATTATTTTTGTTTATGACCAAGCAATATGTATTATAACCTAACAAAATTACCTACATAGTTATCAACCCTAGACTAAAAAAGCATTAAATATAAGGGTTAGAGAGTTTATATTGTGTTGGCTAAAATACAGAATAAGTTCCACATTGATTCTCATATATACATTCTTGTTAATTTGGTTCTCTATGACCTTCTTTTGCCTTTAAAATGTTAGTTAAGACAGAACAAGTACATAGAGTAACCAAGTTACAAGAATGTAGTATGGAAAATCAAGTAGAAAATTATTCTGTAGTTGAGCCAAAACAAAATATAAACCATCTTAATTTTATATTTAATGCTTTTTTGTCTAGGGTTGATTACTATTTACGTAATTTCTGTTAGGTTATAATACGTATTCTTGGTCTTAAACTGAATGCTTAGATTTTAAATGAAGAAAAAAAAAACTATGTATGATCCACCATGCATTTATAAGTCCTAAAGAATAGCAGTATGCATGTGCATACGTTTATAGACTTGATGCTAGGTGGAACCACATATCTATTGAAGTCCTACAAGAAACTTATAGATTTTTCGCTAGATGAAATAACATAGCTGTAAAAAATGATATGAATGCATGGTGGAAATCGAAGTACAGTTTTTCCTTCGTTTAAAATTTAACTATTGAGTTTAAGAGAAAGCTATACGTATTATAACCTAACTGTAATTACTCAAGTACTAATCAACATCATAGGCAAAAAAAAAAGCATTAATATAAGGTTATGAGAGTTTATTTTTGTTTTGGCTCAACTACGGAATTAGTTCCACTGACTTTCGATACTACATTCTTGTAATTCTGTTACTCTACATATTTCTTCTGTCTTTACTAACATTTTGTACTATTTTAAATATTTTACAAACAATACTTATAACCATTCTTTACAACACTTAAATACTTATTTACATATGCAATGATTTCTTCAGAGTTCTACAGAACCTCAGTTCACATGCACGTGATGTATGAATGCTTAACGTTAACTAGCACAAGATGTCAGTAAAATCGTTGTTACCAACATTTGCAATTAATTCCACCCATATTGCAATAAATTACTTCCATTTTGTTAGGTTAGTGTACACTTCAGTAAATAACATGCAGTAATTTATTTTCTTAGATTAGGAAGGGAGAATTTATGTACATTCATTTGTAATAAAATATTTGGGAATTTATTGCACAGGCTGGTCTATCAACTTTACAGTTACGTTATTCCATCTAGCAACAACTATATAAACTTTTTGTATGACTTCATACATATGTGGTTCCACCTAGCGTCAAGTGTATGCACATCATACTGTTTAATCTGTAGTACTTATAAAATTATCATGGTGGAAATCAAAAACTACAGTTTTTCCTTTAATTTTTTTTAACTATCCCACCAGGTTATCTTTATGGACATATCTGGTATTCTGCTGATTTGCCAAATTGTGGTAACCCACTTCTTAAGTAGGGACGCCTTGTAAGACAGAGTTTACATTACCCCCGATGATATGAATAATAATGAAGCGCCAGTTGGACTTCTCCTCAAATTTAAACTATACCTAAATCCAGGCCATGGGAGACAATTATTATATTAAAAGTAGAAAAATATACATAGAAAAATTCTTATAATAAAATAACTCAACTCTAGAATTCGTAAATTCTTGAGAAATCAAACAATTAACAAATTTCTCACACAGATTTGAATCGTGACACTAATGACCAGAGGTGTTGTTAAAGAGCATCATTAAAACAAAGTATGACAAATTTAAAGAGAGATATTTTAATATACATTGGTTAAAAAAGTATGCACATTTCAAAACTGTAAATTTTGGGCTAAGTTATTGAAACTGTCCAAGTGGTTGTTTATTTCTATAAGAATTGTATGATCTTAACCAAGAAACTCTTGTGTCTCATACAATGAATTACGGTATAAGACATCTTAGTTCAGTTTAGTATTTCAGAACAATTCAGTTGAGTAGTATATTCTTGAAAATCATTTCATATTTATTTTGATTACTATGAGATATATGATCCCACTCCAGACCTTAGGAGGCCCTAGGGGTAGTAGGAGGTTTTTAGACAAATTGGCCCAAGATATCAGTTGTGTTGTTAGCCCTGTGTGATGGCGTATTTAGCCCCAAACACATGCATCTGGTATCATTTCCATTAGATGCTGAGTTGACGCCAGGGTCATGGTGCTGCTAGAAAGTTAAAGGCGAGTTCATAAATCTTGACCTCCAACCTTCTGGCTTTTTGTATTGACTTAACCAACCATGCTGTGTTCTAGTAAAAAAACTCAAACTCTCCGATTCACAACATTCTTGAGAAATCAGAAATTGACAAATTCAATTATTATTACTAAAGACTCACGACCTCATGAATTAGTCCCTATATCATGTAGGCCTACAAGCCCTAATGAACAAGCAAAATCTTAATACTTCATCTACAAAAGTATATAGATGCATTATTGTAGACTGAAATAAGAATGGGGTTAAATGCCACAACAATCAATTTCCATTTTATTGCTAAAATATGGACCATCTGCCTATGCCAATATGATAGAAACTGGGCTATGTGATAACAAGCCTTTAGTCACAAGAATGTGCCTGACTTACCAAGGACAATCTATTTTTTGTTTTTTCTCAACCTGGCTAAGTGTCAAATTCAAATTTCTATTTTTAGTCTAAAAATGTAGTAGTTTCACATGTTCCTATGACTTAGTATTCTCAATTTGTGCAATAATTAATAATTATTACATCTTTTATAGGTACTGAACGCAGAGGAAATGGAAGAATCATCGTCGCCATATACCACTGAAGTGAGTATATTACCAAATTAATTGAATGCAGCAATAATTTCTCAATATAGAAAAAATTCATAAATAATTAAAAATTAGATTGCTTGAAACTAAATTATATATATATATATATATATATATATATATAATTAGGAAATTTCAAACATGTACTTCAGTTTAATATCTGATGGGTTCTGGTACCACAAAGGTGAAAAATAACTCCAAATTGAAGAATCCTGGAGCATTTGCAATTGATCATTGTTTGAAAACCACGTGATATAGATCAATGCGTTTTTTGTACAATGTTCTACATTGTTCCAAGTTTTTCTACAGTAAACATGTGCCTCAGGCTGTGAATACAGTATTCCAATCCATTTCACTAATGTTGCAAAGGTTTAATTTATACAAATCTGCAATAATCCATTACCACAGAAGTTTTAACTTTTGTATGGTTCAGCATGTTAAATTAAATTTCAAGACAGATAGCTCTTATCACTTAACATTATTTCTTATTTTATGGTATAATGTTTTGAAAATTATTACTTACATTTAAAATTGTTGAGATTTACTTTAGGTCAATACGTAAAAATCAGACAATCTATGTATTTTAAAGATCTGTTGTGCTTGCTCGCATTACAGCATGCCTATATCCTCGCTAGTGGGATCAGGGTTAATTAAATTGATTTAATTGTAAAATTTTGAATTTCGGGACCAAAAGTCATGGTGATGAACAATTTTTAATTGCTAGATTTTGCACCAGATTCCTGCATTAAATTTCAAATCTCTCCACAGCAGATATGTTGAGAAGGCATGTGAAACTATTGACAGTAATTTGTTTTTATATCATTTCTCTGTTTTGTAAAAATATAAAGTAAATTAAAGTAATCCCACTACATGCCTCAGGAAGCACTTAGGATAGTAGGAGGTTAAGTCTCCCACTTTTTCTGGACAATCACCACTTGATGTCAGTCGGGTTGGCAGCAATTGCAATTAATTCAACACCATATTTCAATAAATTAACTTCACTTTGTTAGGTTAGTGTTTGTGTACGCTTCAGTAAATATTATGCATGTAATTTTGTTTCTTAGGTTAGGAAGGGAGAAGTTATGTATATTCATTTCTAATAAACGTTTGGGAATTTATTGCACAGGTTGGTCACATCAATTTTACAGCTATGTTATTTCATCTATCGACAATTCTATGGGCTTTTTGTAGGACTTCATAGATATGAGGTTCCACCTAGTGTCAGGTCTATAAATGTATGCACATGCATACTGTTATTTTTTGGACTTATAAATTGCATGGTGGAAATCAAACTACAGTTTTTTTCTACATTTAAATTTAACTATTATGTTTATGACCAAGCAATATGTATTATAACCTAACCAAAATTACCTACATAGTTATCAACCCTAGACTAAAAAAGCATTAAATATAAGGTTAAGAGAGTTTATATTTGTGTTGGCTAAACTACAGAATAAGTTCCACTTGATTCTTCATATTACATTCTTGTAATTTGGTTACTCTATGAACTTCTTTTGCCTTTAAAATGTTAGTTAAGACAGAACAAGTACATAGAGTAACCAAGTTACAAGAATGTAGTATGGAAAATCAAGTAGAACTTATTCTGTAGTTGAGGCCAAAACAAATATAAACCATCTTAATTTTATATTTAATGCTTTTTTGTCTAGGGTTGATTACTATTTAACGTAATTTCTGTTAGGTTATAATACGTATTGCTTGGTCTTAAACTGAATGCTTAGATTTTAAATGAAAGAAAAAACTCTAGTATGATCCACCATGCATTTTATAAGTCCTAAAGAATAGCAGTATGCATGTGCATACGTTTATAGACTTGATGCTAGGTGGAACCACATATCTATGAAGTCCTACAAGAAACTTATAGAATTTTCGCTAGATGAAATAACATAGCTGTAAAATTGATATGAATGCATGGTGGAAATCGAAGTACAGTTTTTCCTTCGTTTAAATTTAACTATTGAGTTTAAGAGAAAGCTATACGTATTATAACCTAACTGTAATTACTCAAGTAATAATCAACCATAGGCAAAAAAAAAAAGCATTAATATAAGGTTATGAGAGTTTATTTTTGTTTTGGCTCAACTACGGAATTAGTTCCACTTGACTTTCGATACTACATTCTTGTAATTCTGTTACTCTACATATTTCTTCTGTCTTTACTAACATTTTGTACTATTTTAAATATTTTACAACAATACTTATAACATTCTTTACAACACTTAAATACTTATTTACATATGCAATGATTTCTTCAGAGTTCTACAGAACCTCAGTTCACATGCACGTGATGTATGAATGCTTAACGTAACTAGCACAAGATGTCAGTAAAATCGTTGTTACCAACAATTGCAATTAATTCCACACCATATTGCAATAAATTTACTTCATTTTGTTAGGTTAGTGTACACTTCAGTAAATAACATGCATGTAATTTATTTTCTTAGATTAGGAAGGGAGAATTTATGTACATTCATTTGTAATAAATATTTGGGAATTTATTGCACAGGCTGGTCATATCAACTTTACAGCTACGTTATTCCATCTAGCAACAACTATATAAACTTTTTGTATGACTTCATACATATGTGGTTCCACCTAGCGTCAAGTGTATGCACATGCATACTGTTAATCTGTAGTACTTATAAAATTATCATGGTGGAAATCAAACTACAGTTTTTCCTTTAATTTTTTTTAACTATCCCACCAGGTTATCTTTATGACATATCTGGTATTCTGCTGAATTTGCCAAATTGTGGTAACCCACTTCTTAAGTAGGGACGCCTGGAAGACAGAGTTACATTACCCCGATGATATGAATAATAATGAAGCGCCAGTTGACTCCTCAAATTTAAACTATACCTAAATCCAGGCCATGGGAGACAATTATTATATTAAAGTAGAAAAATATACATAGAAAAATTCTTATAATAAAATAACTCAACTCTAGAATTCGTAAAATTCTTGAGAAATAAACAATTAACAAATTTCTCACACAGATTTGAATCGTGACACTAATGACCAGAGGTGTTAAAGAGCATCATTAAACAAAGTACTGACAAATTTAAAGAGAGATATTTTAATATACATTGGTTAAAAAGTATGCACATTTCAAAACTGTAAATTTTGGGCTAAGTTATTGAAACTGTCCAAGTGGTGTTTATTTTCATATAAGAATTGTATGATCTTTAACCAAGACAACTCTTGTGTCTCATACAATGAATTACGGTATAAGACATCTTAGTTCAGTTAGTATTTCAGAACAATTCAGTTGAGTAGTATATTCTTGAAAATCATTTCATATTTATTTTGATTACTATGAGATATATGATCCCACTCCAGACCTTAGGAGGCCCTAGGGGTAGTAGGAGGTTTTTAGACAATTGGCCCAAGATATCAGTTGTGTTGTTAGCCCTGTGTGATGGCTGTATTTAGCCCCAAAACATGCATCTGGTATTCATTTCCATTAGATGCTGAGTTGACGCCAGGGTCATGGTGCTGCTAGAAAGTTAAGGCGAGTTCATAAATCTTGACCTCCAACCTTCTGGCTTTTTGTATTGACTTAACCAACCATGCTGTGTTCTAGTAAAAAAACTCAAACTCTCCGATTCACAACATTCTTGAGAAATCAGAAATTGACAAATTCAATTATTATTACTAAAGACTCACGACCTCATGAATTAGTCCCTATATCATGTAGGCCTACAAGCCCTAATGAACAACCAAAATCTTAATACTCATCTACAAAAGTATATAGATGCATTATTGTAGACTGAAATAAGAATGGGGTAAATGCCACAACAATCAATTTCCATTTTATTGCTAAAATATGGACCATCTGCCTATGCCAATATGATAGAAACTGGGCTATGTGATAACAAGCCTTTAGTCACAAGAATGTGCCTGACTTACCAAGGACAATCTATTTTTTGTTTTTCTCAAACCTGGCTAAGTGTCAAATTCAAATTTCTATTTTTAGTCTAAAAATGTAGTAGTTTCACATGTTCCTATGACTTAGTATTCTCAATTTGTGCAATAATTAATAATTATTACATCTTTTATAGGTACTGAACACAGAGGAAATGGAAGAATCATCGTTGCCATATACCACTGAAGTGAGTATATTACCAAATTAATTGAATGCAGCAATAATTTCTCAATATAGAAAAAATTCATAAATAATTAAAAATTAGATTGCTTGAAACTAAATTATATATATATATATATATATATATATATATATATAATTAGGAAATTTCAAACATGTACTTCAGTTTAATATCTGATGGGTTCTGGTACCACAAAGGTGAAAAATAACTCCAAATTGAAGAATCCTGGAGCATTTGCAATTGATCATTGTTTGAAAACCACGTGATATAGATCAATGCGTTTTTTGTACAATGTTCTACATTGTTCCAAGTTTTTCTACAGTAAACATGTGCCTCAGGCTGTGAATACAGTATTCCAATCCATTTCACTAATGTTGCAAAGGTTTAATTTATACAAATCTGCAATAATCCATTACCACAGAAGTTTTAACTTTTGTATGGTTCAGCATGTTAAATTTAAATTTCAAGACAGATAGCTCTTATCACTTAACATTATTTTCTTATTTTATGGTATAATGTTTTGAAAATTATTACTTACATTTAAAATTGTTGAGATTTACTTTAGGTCAATACGTAAAAATCAGACAATCTATGTATTTTAAAGATCTGTTGGGCTTGCTCGCATTACAGCATGCCTATATCCTCGCTAGTGGGATCAGGGTTAATTAAATTGATTTAATTGTAAAATTTTGAATTTCGGGACCAAAAGTCATGGTGATGAACAATTTTTAATTGCTAGATTTTGCACCAGATTCCTGCATTAAATTTCAAATCTCTCCACAGCAGATATGTTGAGAAGGCATGTGAAACTATTGACAGTAATTTGTTTTTATATCATTTCTCTGTTTTGTAAAAATATAAAGTAAATTAAAGTAATCCCACTACATGCCTCAGGAAGCACTTGGGATAGTAGGAGGTTAAGTCTCCCACTTTTTCTGGACAATCACCACTTGATGTCAGTCGAGTTGTCAGCCCTACATGACGGCCGCCTTTACCCCCAGAACAAGCGTCTGGTACTCATTTCCGTTAGAGGATGAGTCGACCCCAGGACCATAGTTCCGCCAGAAGGATTGGGACAGCATAAAAATCCTGACCCCCACTGGGACTTCAACCCTCAAACTTCCAGCTTAACATGCATAAATAAAATATTATGAATATAAAACAATTAATTCAAAAAATTATATTATAGAGATAGGGTTCTTTTCAAATCAACCAATCGCATTTCTTGTCTCGCATCAACAAAGGAATGCTTCGTGAATCGATATCGAAACTTCATTCCACCTTATGGTTATCGATGAACATGTATATTTTGCTTTCGAGTTGTGACGTTAGGGCTAGCTAGCTGGTATTCAATGACTTTGTCATAAGCTTCATCTAGTGCAGCGACATCCCACTAGTGTGGGTTATGGATG
Source organism: Diploptera punctata (assembly GCA_030220185.1). Lineage (NCBI taxonomy): Eukaryota > Metazoa > Arthropoda > Insecta > Blattodea > Blaberidae > Diploptera > Diploptera punctata. The sequence goes on from JASPKZ010008237.1 coordinate 14,433, forward strand.
GTTTACCAACCATGCATCGAAATACGCATGCGTGAATTCATCTGTAATTTAGTAGCTGGTGTTAGAAGGGGTAATGTGAATAGAGGAAGCTCCGTCAAACCAAATGCGATACATAACTGTTGGCATGGCAGAAAATTTGAAATTTAATGTTCACTCGTAATTTACTTCAATGAAAGTTGTAAATCTCTTAGTTTGGTTAAATCTAAAATTATGAATATACTAAATACCACAGCAGTGCTCGGGTAACTGGGGTTGAATGCACGCCACAGCTTTTATATATAGCATTGTCATAGTGGTAAAATAACATTTTTAACAAAAATGGGATAATCTGTGTAACTGTCTGTAAGCGACATTTTTTTATGTTAAATATGGGCAAGTCCAATTCTGACTCTTTATTCCGATTTGTTTACAACAGATAATCTTTGTTAAATTTACTCACACAAAAGTGAGACTGATTAAAGTTATTTTTCTCAGAATCAATGAAAATGACATGTCATATTACCACTAAGCTCAATATATATAATAATTGGATTCCAGGAACAAGCCAGTGCTGCTCCTACTGAGGTAGAATTTGTTTACTACACAGAAGAGGAGACTGCTGATTTGAAAGACTATACAATTGAATGCAGAAGGCCAGACGTAAGTAGATCATGTAGACACATAGAAACTAAACATTACAAATCACATGTAATTTCTAATTTCTAAATTTTAAAATTCTTTTTATTATTCCTGCTGTTCAATAATACGTATCCCTACATTGGAGGTAGATAGAATAAGCAGGGGTTTTCAAACTTTTGGTTTGTAGCACATTTTTTGATGTACTGAATATAGCTGAACATTGGTAATGTAAAACAAATTATGCACACTCTAGAGGAATTTTATGTGTTATTTATAATAGGAAAAATTGTTCTAAAGTAAACAAGACACTTTTTTTGCACTGAATTGCAATGATACTGTAATTCTGACAATGCATTATTAACTTTAAAGTTAGTGTTCATGCTTGCAGTTTTCGAAGAATAATGAATACCGGTATCACAAAAGTATTCAGACCAAATGCCATGTCTATTTTCATCTATCTGTACTTTTCCAATGCATTTTCTTTATGCAGAACACCTTTTGAGAACAAGTGGCCCATAAGCTATTACCTTCTAACCTTACCGACCTCATAAATGTTTTTTCTTACTCAAGAACAAACTCAAATTTCAATTAAGTTATGTGAGTGAAATAATAAGAAATAATCAAATTTCAAGTTTTATGAAGATATGTATGGTTTGTTAATTCTTCTTAATTTAAGTTTTCTGGGTATCAGTATATATAGTCTTTCATTATATCTTTAAAGTAGGCCTAACTAAGGTAGACTATTTGTCAGTTTCATCAACACTGGTCAAAAATAGCTTTACATTGATCAAATTGACTATAATAAAATATTTGACCTTTGTAAAAGTCTTCGACATTTCATCAACAAATGTCAATGAAAAATGATCAGACAACTTTGGCTATTTCTCCTTTGCTACATGCAGTATTTAGAAGCTATGATTTAAGCTGACAGAATTTTGTGATTCTAACAACCATTGTTATTAATTCCACCAATTTAGCAGGGAGTGTCATTCTTTTTACTTGTGTGTTGCAACACTGTATATGATATAATTATAAAGAAATAACCATATTAAATTCTGGGTATAACATACTTTCAAATATTGTAAGAAATAAACTGTACTGTTATGCACATTATCAAAATATCTTAAGGGAAGACAGAATGAGTTTCATCTAGGAAAATCCTGTTGTGATGACTACTTTTCCCTGAAACTATTGATTGAAAAAGAACAGAGAATTTAAGAGATTCATAATGATTTTAGAAAATCCTTTAACAGAGTAAATTGAAACATAATAATGCAGACTTTAGCACAAGACAAAGTTCCACAACAGCTTTTATCAAATATCTTCAATGTATATAAAACAACATCGATTTCTGTCAGAAGCAGGAATAATATATCACAAAGGTGAGAAATTTACAATAGTTCTAGACAAAGTTGTTTCCATTAATCACTACTGTTTATTATATACATGAACAGTATTATCCAGGAATGGAGTCAGTCATGTCAAGGATCTATCCCAAACAATCAAAATTTACAAATTGATGAATTACTTTCTGCAGATGACTTACCTCTTGTAACAACTAATTAAGATGATTTTCAATATACAGATGACAAATTTGATATGGTGAATATGAGAAAATGATGAGGTGGACTTTTGTGGAAAATACTCTGTCTTAAGCAAAATTTGTTAAAAAAATTGTATGAATGAGTAAATGATTATTATTACCTCAGGCAAAAATTAGTCATTTTTCCTTGAATTAGATATCACTGTTAAGTATGTAAATATAATAAAACAATGGGAATAATTAACTAAATTATGAAACTTTCATAGTGCAGAAAAATACAAGAATATACTCGTACCAATAATAACATTAACAAGATCAACACTGTTACGGAAGTGAGTCATGGACAATGAGAAATAAGAACATCCCTTGAATCCCATTCAGTTCATGAGATCAACAGCAGTTTATTCGCAATGGAATCACAAATGAAATGAAGCACTCGTTCTTTGGGATGTTCAAAGAAGAGATGGATTGAAAATCTAGCCTTCAGATTCTACAAGGGCATCAGGCCTTATATTCGTATGGAAGATGATATGCTCTATATAAATTGTAAACATAATAATAAATGTAATAATCTTATACATTAAGGAATATTCAGGGCTATATAATTCAGAGTTCTCCTTATTAGTATACTCTCTTGTTTGGGAATTATTACATTTGAGAAAATAATTATTATTAAATTATGAGAAATGGGACAAAGTCAATGATATCACTAATGAACTAGTATTATTTAAGAATTAATTTTTCTATAAGAAAAGATAAAGTTATCCCATGACAGGCTTAGGAGGCCCTTGAGGCAGTAGAAAGTTAAGGCTCCCTCCCACATTTTTAGACAATCAGCATGAGATATCAGCAAGGTATGATGGCCACCCTTAACCCCAGAACAAATTTCTGGTACTCATTTCCTTCAGAGGTTGAGTTAATCTCAAGGCCACGGCACCTATTGAAGTTTTGGGTTGTTTAAAAATTATGACCCCAGTGGATCTTTAACCCCAAACCTTCTGGTATAGCATACTGCCTTAATCAACTACACTAAAGCATGCTCCAATTAATTTTGCTACAATCATTTAATGTTTCTAATATTTCTTTTATTTCTATATCAAATTTAGGTATGTTATTAATTCAATAATTCACATATTTGAAAATCATGTCATAGAGGAAATAAATTACTCCATAAAAACTTTGGAATATTTTGCAGAAGGAAGATAAAGAAGAGAATTACTTTAATTTTTTACAGTTATGTTTGGAATAAAAGGTCTTTTATTAATTGAGCTTCAGAATACTATTACCAATTTGTTTGGCAATGATACAAATTAATTTTATTTCAGAAAATTCACGGTCCTTTGTAGGTATTTAATAGTAATAATAAAAATATTGTAATGCAGGCCAACTAGCACATTATTAGAATTGGAAATAGTATCATATTTATGGTTATGAAACATGTAAATATATGTTAAGCCATTACCCCTCAAAATGATCTTAGCTACAGCAGTTTTACTCCATGTACATGCTAGTAACTACTGTCAGCTAGGAAACATCTATGTTAATCCACTCTAACATAAGAGACACACAGAAATCAGTGATTTTTTTAATAATAACTCATGTCCCTTAGACCGCCAGCCTAATTTTATTATTCTGGATATATTTTAAACCCAAATTTTAGTTTAATTGACATAAAATTATATATGTTTAAGTATAAAAACTTTTAGTGGTGATTTTAGTTTTAATAATCATTATTCTCTAAATCAGTGGTACTCACTAGAAATTGCAAGAGAGCCCAATATAAGAAACCATATTTATTCGAGAGCCGCACCAAATTTCACAGTTCTCAGTCTTGGTAACACGCAGTTTTTTTTATTTTACATTTATGGACAAAACACAATTACTGATTACTGTCATTTAATTTTTGTTAATAACTAACTGTTTATTATTTTATTATTATTATTATTATTATTATTATTATTACGGTACTGTACATAATTTTAAGGCAACTTACAGTTAAGTAGATTACTGCTGTGAAGTTGATGGTCGAACTCTGCTACTCTCCTGCACAATTTTGTCAATACGAGCTGGTTGATTTGCCACACATATCCGTAGCAGGTTTTCCAAGTTCACATTGGTGAGACGAGATCTATGTTTACCCTTGATGAACTTTATCTTACTGAAAGTCATTTCACAAACATACATTGATCCAAAAAGACACAGAATTTTATATGCACACGACACCAAGTTTTCGAACTGTTTTTCTGGAACTGTATTCCAAAACTCTAAAATTGAATTCGTTTTTCATTTCTCTTGAAAAATACCTTCCAGTTCTGAATCCTGCTGGAGATCAATAAGTTCAATTTTTAGATTTCTAATCTCAGGACCAAAAATTGACAACCCAGTTACATCTTTTGTCGTTATTGACCAGGGATTTTCAACTAATCGAAATGGGTTTCGAAACTTTCTAAAATCATTAAAACTCACGCTGAAATCATGGTGTAGTACAGTGAGCAATTCTATGAAGGTTTGCAAGTTTATTTCTTCCTCTGAATATTCTTCAATAAGATGTTGGAAACATGGGAAACTAGTGAAATCATTATTACTAAGTTCTTCTGTATACATTTTTATTATTTCTTCTAAAGAAAAAATTGCACTTGTGAGCTGAGTAATAAGTTTATTTGTACCTACCTTGCATTTTAATTTGGACATCATTCAGTATTCCTGTTATGTCAGCCAGGAAGCCAACTTTTAACCACCATGAAGAAGAGTCTACTTCAGGGTATTCTTTATCTCGTTCACTTAAAAAGAGTTTTATTTCATGGCAAAGATTAAAAAGTTGTTCCAAAACTTTTCCTTTACTCAGCCACCTGACTTCAATGTGATAAATAACATCATCATACTGTGAATTAAGCTCTTTGAGAAATTCTATGAATTGCCTATGATTTAGTTCACGCAATCTAATGAAATTAACAATGTTAATTACTTTCTTCATCACAGATCTGAAAGTTTCGTCAAATTTAGCAGCAAGATTTTCTTGATGTAAAATGCAATGGTATGTTAATAAGTGGTCTCTATTTAAATGTTTTTTTTAAACAGAGAAATGAATCCTGTATGACAACCTACCATTGAGGGACAACCGTCAGTGCACACTGATAAAAGTTTGTTTAGGTCAATTTTGTATTTGTCAAAAAAAGATTTAACTGCTTCAAAAAAATCTATTCCCCATGTCTGACCTTTCATAGGTATTACAGTTAAAAATTCTTCCTTTATAACCCCTATCTTATTATGATATTTAACAAATAAAAGCAACTGAGAGGTGGAACTAATATCTGTGGACGAATCCAGAGCAAGGCTGAAATTGTCACATTCACGAATTTCATCGAGAGTACAAAGGAGCATGTCTACAGACATTTCGTTAACTCTCCTAACACAAGTAGAATCGGAAAGTTGTAACTTTTGTATGTCACTTTTTATCTGTTTTGCATCTGGGAATTTAGAAAATAATGTGTCACAAACGACTAGAAAACACTCCTTAAAAATATCTGCATCGGCAAATGGTTTCATTTTGCGTGCTAAAATTTTTGCTACTTCATATGATGCTTTTGTTATCAATTTATTTTCACTTATGGTATCCAACATCATTTTCCGTTCAGACACTATTGACATTTTTAATGTTTTTAGTTTTTCTGCTCTCAATTTAGAATCTTTAGGAAATTTGCACTCAAAATTTGAATGCACTGTTTTATAATGCCTATTAAGATTAAATCGTTTATAACCTTGAACTACGTCTCGACATAATAAACACATCGCACTGCCTTCCTTTTTAGCAGGTATGAAGAAAAATTCATGCTCCCAAGTATCTTGAAAAACTCTTCCTTCATCTTCGAGTTTTCTCTTTTTCCCTTTCGAAAAAACACCAGCCATTATTAAACACTGAAATTCACTTCACTTCACTTCACTTCAACTGATTAGGTAACACACAGTATCCAGTCGCTTGTTCACAGAAACTAAATTGCATAATATTTCATTGTGAAAGATTCGGACGACAATGTAGAAGTTTAAACGGTTTTAAAAACAAACGTACACATATTCAAAACCAATAACACTAGCCAGGACATTGCATTGCATTGTTGAACACGTGCGGTACTGTACTGCTCGGAATGACACAGGGATATCCAAAGTTTTGTAGAATTTCAATAAAGATAATATTATTTTATACTTAGAATTTAAAATTTAAATGTAATGTAATGAAGGTAAATTTATTCCAAGAACCTTAATAAATATCTTCAAGAGCCGCATGGGGCCCCCGGGCCGCGTAATGAGTACCGCTGCTCTAAATGTTCTGCATGTACCATTGTTATTGGATATTTCTACACATTATCATAACACATTTCCGATGAAAGGTAACTAACTTCAAATTTGCTTTCATGCATGTTAAAAGTTTCCTAAATGAATCAAATTTGTGAATCTTAAGGCTTCCAAATCTGTGACAAATTATTATATTATTTGACAAAATATTTCTAGCTGCTCTTCAACAATCTTTGAAATACAATGCAAATGATTACCAATCACATTCTTTGAATCAATATAAGAGTGCTGTTAAAACTAATTTGACTCTTAGTCAAATCATTTGACTGACCAAAATTTTTCCATCTAGCAATTTGACTACAGGTGAAAAAGATTTGTTTTACTGAATTGAAAAATTGCATTTTGTATGTTCATACTGGTTTTGACCATAGTTGACTTGACTAAGGTTGATAAAGTCAGGAATAGCTCTTTTAATAACTGTTAGCATATAAGTATTAAGTTTCTTTTCATTAGTTGTCTTGTGTAGTAAGTAGTAAGCTTTCAATGATTAATAAAATAAATAAGATTTTTTTATTCCTAGTCTTTTAATAAACAGAGATAAATATGACCATATCACATGCAATATCTTGGTTAGGACAATTGATCATAAAGTACAAATTTATAGATTGTTTGACACAATCATTTTATAACAGCCAACATGTATGTGTGTATATATATATTTATTTATTTATATAATATATATTTTTTTCCCCGCATTTTAGATGTTGATCAATTGATGACATCACCTGAAAAAGGCGTACGATTGAACATGATGATCTGAAATAAATGAAGTTTAAAGTTTAGTGCACTACTTTGATCCAAACATATTAAATTGAAGGAAAATGGAGTATCTACCTAGATATACATTACTCTGACCTACATCATTAATACAGAAAGAAATTTTAACAACATAAAATATTAAAATAATATTAATTTTTTTCATTTCTGCATACAACCTTTTTAGGGTGAACATACAAGTTACAAAATTTTACGTAGAAATAATGAGTGAAATGAACATTGACCAAATTTTGAATGCATCCCATTTAGAACACAAAATATTAACACCTTTTCCTAATTAGAAAACTCAAAAAGTTAGCTCTCTCAATGTTTTGAACTAAATATCAAATGCTACAAAAGCCACTGGTTATCTAAGGTTTGAGAATATTAACGAGATAATAACTGTAACTAAATAAAAAAATTGTGGTTAATGTATAGCACATATCCATCACTTTGTCTTCAGCTGGAGGTCCTAGTTTTGCCTCTTCTATTACGGGTCGAATGTTTGAACGCATTAGACAGTAAAAAGCGTTCTCTGCTGATAAAGTTTTATTCAAACACATTTTTCTTACTCAGAAATCTATTCACGCGGTAATAATTGTAAAGCTACCTGACAAGGTACCTTAAGATCGTAGCTCAAGATATAAACTTATGTGAAAATCCCGAAGGGAACCGATGGTAACCGATGTAGTTTGAAACTTATCCAAGATGTCGGACCTTGAAGACTTCGATCATGTTTTCGGTATACGCAGAGAAGAGGAATTTGATAGAGTCTACCAAAGAATTCAACTGGAAGAACAGGAGAATCGGCGTAATATTGCACGTCGCAGACGTGTTTGTATACGGTATTATTTGCGGGATGCAAGCATAAATGCATTCCTCTATAGCAGACGAAAATAACGGAAGTGGTTTTATCGCTGAGAATTCTGGGTAATTCATTGCCAATATTACGAAAACGTCAACATTCATGCATGACCGGTTAAGGCGGCCGTTAATTCGATCTCAGCTCACCAGTGATTGGAAGTAATTTGAGTAGAGAGTAATGTATTTGCATACGACCCTACATATTCACACAAGTTCATTGAGTTTTCATTCAACAAGGGTAACAAATCCCTAAAATAATTTTCCTTAGTCTGTTTAAGCGGAATGTGCTTTATCTTTGGGTTCGTAACAAGATGTGTTCACTTGTTACATACTTTCTTTTAGAAAATACAAATTCGTTGAATGTATTACCATACAATTTAGGAGCAAACACTTTTCATGAAGGCTCTCAAAGTATTTGGCAGTATATCTGAATCTGAAAAGGAGACTGCTAAGTTGTTTGTTTCTTCATCAGATATGGATTTTAGTGTTCCTGACCATTCTTTCAAAATGGAATTGTCCCACAGAACAGAATATTTTTGTTGTTTTTTCTTGACAAGATGAAATTCTTTATCATTTTCCACTTTCAAATTTTTTTGTATCTTAATGCTGTATAAGCCAAAATTTTGGTCAAATTTAACTGGAAATATGGGCAACATTTTGACATTGTGCACTTGCCAAATCCCAAGAAATAAATGTAATAAATTTTACATTTCTATTCTGACCCCTAGCTCCACCTGAAAAGGTGTATCTTTATTAAATATGATAGGTTTACAGGTTAATTTCTTCCTTTCTTGGCTTCCATACTTTCAGAATTATCATGGAATTGTAGAATTTTTAACGCAGCTCACATACACATTCACAAAGAACAATCTACTGTAGGAACATCTGATCACCTGCAAAACTAGCTCAACACGGAACACAGTAGATTGTCATCTAGCATTTCTTAATTATATTTGCACCTACATTTACATTGTTGTACCTTCCCAGGTCGTACTGTAATATATGACAGCTGTGTCATCTGCAAAGAAGTAGATATTTCCACTGTATTGCTCTAGATTAATTTTTAGGTGGTCATTTACATATACTAAGAATAAGACGGGTCCCAAGTCAGTGTGTTACAGTACCCTGATAACGATGTTTCAAATTTCACTATATGTGTTACTAAATTTAATCATTTGTGAACTATCCTTAAGAATGATTTAAATAAATTCAAGCTATTGTTTTAATTTTAACACAGTTCCAATAATGGATCATATTATAATATTATATTGATATTGTGAAAAGAAAAATTAATGTCTGAACCATGAATCGAACCATGGACCTCTCATATTCCATACGAGCATGCAAGACCACTGCACCATTTGAGACATGGCACAAACATTAACAATTCTTCCCACATATAAAATTCTATATTGCTCGTTTCGTATGCTATCAGGTACATGTCACCACCAACGCCAATGGTCGGCTTCATTTAGAAGTATCTATGTTTGAGAATTTTGCACCACCACTTTTATAAGCAGTAATGGATGTTATATATTCCTAGTTCATCTATCTTAATCAGAAGTTTATTATGATCTACAGAATCAAAAGTCATCTGGATATCTAAAAAGATACCTTAATATTTACTGCTTAAATCTAATTCAGTAATTAATTTCTGAAGTTACTTTCTTAATAGCATCCACTCAACTTAGCCAATTCAGATTCCACAATAATCTATTACTTAGCAATTTATTTATACATTCTCTGAAAATAACTTTAATCTAGTTTTAATGCGTTCCTCAAATATTTTCAAAAAACTTGAGAATAGTGTAGTAGTTCTGTAAATGTGGTGATTTTTTCTGATCCCAAATGTATATATTTGGACAGCAATAGCACTTTTAAGGTCTGAAGGGAACATACCTTTTGTAAAGCGTAAGTTAATTATGTGGGATATTGTTTTAATTATATTATATTTCACAATAATTCTAATAGAGTTTTAGCTAAACCATCCATGCCAGATACATTATTTTTTACACTTTCAATAATTCTGGTAATTTAATTTTCTCCTATCGGATAAATAAACATACAAACCTTATACTATTGTTGTAGTTTTTAAAAGTAATGCCTTTTTTTCAATATATTTGCAGCTATATTGCATCCTAGTCCACCACTGTGGTCTCGAGGTAGTGTGCTGCCTAGTCACACACCGGGCCTGGGTTCGATTCCCGGTTGGGAGAGGCTCCTGCATGAGGTTTTTTTGAGGTGTTTCCTCACCTGTAAGACAAATGTCAGGAAGCTTAGGGTACAATGGTCCCCAAAAATCATCCGGCCATCATCATCATCATCATTATCATAATCCTTCTCGGTGTGGAAAGCAATGGGAAGAGAGCACACCTATAATTTCCTAGTAAAGCTGCAAAGCAAAGCATGAAAATGCTATGATTGCAGTGAAAGACCTGCCCTCGGGCAGAATTACTATGGATGGATATTGTATCCTAAGCTAGCAAAATGAGAGTTGACACTACGAGTATTAGCTATAACTTTTTTCGTACTGGATGCTCAACATTTTAGGCTATTATTACACTTAAACTGTTATTTTTATTCTCTTTGTTATTTGTTTCCCAGAGTTTTCTAGGGTCATTACAATTACTGTTTCCAGGTTTTGTGACTTATGTCAGCTAATAGTAATGAATTGTAATAAATAATTTGATTTTGAGTTCAGTGATGGTTCTATAGGATGATTATTTTTTTTTTTTTGGAGATGTGAATAATGCAAATATTAATGATTGGTAATTTAACATTGCTAAACACCAGGCGGAAGCTTACATTCCTAACATCTTTAAGGAAAATGTGGTCCAAGCAGGCAAGTATCATTTCTCATGGTCAAGTAACAGCAATTAAATATTTTTAAAATCCACAGTCTTCTAGAGTATTTAAATACCGGTAACCAAGACGTCATTGTTAATTTACAATATTTAAATACTGTCATCACCTGTAATAACGCAATTTTTAGAATATTCTTTAGAAATATGTAAATGATGTTCAAAATTTTGTAAAAACAATCATTTTTGTTAGTTCTCAGTGACCTGCATATAAATTAAACATTAATGAAAAACTCTATTATCTAAATTACCTTACTTGGAAATAAATGTCTTCTCACTTTTATATTCTCTAGTAAAACATCCTTATTCATTTATCTCTTTTTTTTTCTTTATTCTTTGTAGTTACCACCATTCTGGAAAAACATTTCTGAAAATGACTTAACAGAGAAATTCATCAAAACAAAATTAATAGTCAAACATGTATCAACTACCAGAGAGACACTTAGTATAACAGCAGCTATGGTACAAATGGGTACAGAAGATCAACCAATGACGGAAAAAGCCGGTGAAGAACCAAAAAAAGTAGAACTGGGTACTGAAGAGGACCGGACTATGAATGAAGAAGACGGTGAAGAACCATGTGAAGCACAAACACATGTGAGCCATGCTGTTTTAACTACAACATTTACTCCACAGGAATATGGGACAAAAAGAAGGTAAGTGTAACTTCCGGTTTATATTCATGTACTTTAAAACTGCCAAATTTTATTATCAGATTCCATATTACTGTAATTTTATTTCACCTTATATAGCCTGTATCAATATTAAAAGAACATGTCTTCTTAATGTAGAAGTCATTCATTGTATTTTGTGAATGATGATTCGTTGCATTGATTGTGGGACCAAGAGAGTAAGGTAAAGGGAGGATTTATGCTTGGATGGGAATGTAGCCTGAATTAGCTCAGTGGTCAGAGCATCAGCACGGATAGCTGAAGGTTTGTGGTTCGATTCTCAGTTCAGGTAAATATTTCTCTCTTTCCCATTGATTAAAAGAACAAACTTTTTAACAGTTGTAAATAAAGAAACAGAAGCAATGAATTCTGCAAGTCAGCAATTTCCTCAAGAATTACAATAATGTGTAGCCGGTATTTATCACTGATTCCACTGTTTTAAAAATCTAATATATATTCCTTTTGTGCTAGAAACAGTTCTGTGAGTTATGAGCTTTACAATAGATTTGTCACAGAATGTACAGTTTCACCTATAGGCGTAAGAAGTATTCCAAAAGTTTTCCATTCATAGCAGGGATAATGAGATTTCCAGAGATCTGCACATATTTAAAAAACAATCCCAAGTAAGCAGATTCTCAGATTATATCACTGATTCAATATATGGTACTTGGAGCCTGTAGGCCTACAATATTTATGACTGAGGTTTTCGAAGCAGTAGACTGCCTACATAAGAAAATGGGACATGGAGAATTGTCACTCAAATCCCTCTACTAATCAATAATTTTTACTCTCATGACATATGGTTACTGTGTGTAATGAACAGGCTGTTTTCAACCTTCATTTCCCATAAATAACTATATACTGATCAAATATGTTTCTGTCTAAAAGGTAATTTTAATTTTGATAATTTTCATTTTGAAATATACCCATTATGATATTCCACACAAAACTACACATAAATTTACTAACCACACAAAAATTTACTCAATGAATATGCAGTTAGCTATTGGTGTAAATGGTTAGACGCTCGCCTCTCACCGCTGGGATCTCGAAGAGTCTACGTCATCCCAATGGGTTTCATGGTGGACGAAATAGAGCTTGAGCAGGAATTTCCAGGGTTTCTCCCATTTTACCCTGCTACAAGTCTCATTGCACCATTTCTCCATACTCGTCTAGTCCATTTCATTTCATCCCATTCATCTGCTCCTATGACGGTGCATCAAGCATGTTGGCTAGCAACCTTGTCACTCTCAGACTATAGGGGCCTCATATCATCTCATCCCTCAATCCGATCCTGAGTTGGACATGAATTGAAGATATTGTTATATAATATGTAGTCATTGACAGTGCCAGTGGATCTAACAATCTTCCAACAAAAATCAAGGGACACAGGTACAGTATCGATGCTTGTGGAAATTTTCTTTCAGTAACATCACAATCTATGGTTCTATCAATTTGATGCTACTATGAAATTACATCGAACATACAGATATATTTCAATGAGAACTGTTATATTGCCAGTAAGCTCACCTAATTACACACTTTAAGTTTTTGTGAGATAATCTGAAAGTTCAATCTACAGCTTTTCCTAATGAACTGAAGTATAAAATTATACTTGTTTATCACCATTTTCAAAATAATCTGAGTGTGTTGAAAATAATTTGAAATTCAGCACAGTATTGAGGAATGCAACATAGTAAAATAGTAAGCCTGTTAAAATCACTCAGAATTTTAAAAACAGCATTTTTTTCTAGTGAAGCAAAAATGCATACATAGTATAACATATGACCATGTATACAAACAACTTAGTGATCGTGGCACCTACCAAATATTCACAACTGTAATGGAAACATTTTTTCCTAAAATTTTATACGCCCAACTATTATACAGTGCGATCAGTATAGCATTGGACAGCAGATGCGGGGTTTGTGCTCTGCGGTGACGAAGGCTTACATGTGCAAACACGGGACTTGAAATGTCTGCTGACTCAGCAGTATACAAGCACATCCCACACAGTCACAGTTAAATTGTTTGCTTCAAGTGGATAAGGTGCTCACTCGCTTTTCCTTGTGCACTGAATGGCGTGTATATAAGTTATTTCAATTTCAAAATTTCCATCTTATAAAACAGACGTGCATATGTGTAAAGTATAAACTGTATAAAAGCCAATAATTTTTCAACTGAACAATGTGTATTATTTTATGTTGAATATTTGATAACAGTCTGCCAGCCGAGTACGAGGACTTTTTGAAACACGATGCCCGAGAGTAAAAATTCCGTCATGTTCAACAGTCCATAATATGTACAACAAATTTTATAAAGAGGTGTCAAAAATATATCGACAACGAATCACCTGCTTCAATAAAGTTGGTAAGAATGACAATTTGTAAAATAGTTACAAAAATGTGTGTGGTTGTATCACCGTGATCCTATGCTGTTCGTTCCCTGCCATGAGTGCGTCAGCAGTGTATAGTGCAATCTCCACGTCTACTGTCCAGTGCTATACTGATCACACTGTAATTGATGCTATAACACTCCGATGATACATGATTTGAATCTAGTTTTTAGGGTGCAGATTTTTAGGTTATAAATAATTTGAAAACATTAATTTTTTAATCCAATAAAAACATACAAATAATTGCTAATTTTTTTTTTTTTTAAATCTTTCACCTTCATATGATCAAACACAATATAATAAGTTAAGGATTCTACCCATCAATCATTAGTGTCTTAAAATTAAAAGTAAAGTAAAACGATTCCACTACAGATCTTAAGAGGACCTTAGAACAGTAGAAGATTAATGCTCCCACCTTTCTAGATGTTCAGCACAAGATATCAATCCTCCATGACAGTCGCATTTACACCCTAGAACATAAATCTGATATTCACTTGAGTTACAAGCTGAATCGACCCTAGGACCATGGTGCCACCAGAGAGTTTTAGGCCATTTGAAAATTGTGACCCCACTGGGATTCAAACCCCCCTACCTTCTGAGTTGTAATGTATTGCCTTAACCAACTATACTACAATGGGTCGCCTATGATGGTAAAAATGCAATAAACTGAAAACCTAAGATATTGCAATAAATGAGATGTAATATTCTGTAAAGATTAGCAGAAACCAAAGGAGTTATTCAAGATCAGTCCTGAACACAACATACGTTAAACCTGTTCTCCTATATGGATGAAATATTAATCACAAAAATTGCACAAAGTTTGTAACAGATGGAAACTGTTGAAAACAATGCCCTGAGACTCATAATTGAAGATGTAAAGATTAGCCTAGAGTGGTGATTGAAATGTCAACCAATAATAATCCCATAGTGCAAGGTAATAAAAGAACGGCTTTAATCCGAATATCAATAACTAATCTGATCAAATCGTAACGAAAATAAAGAAATCTGAAAAAACACACTGAATGTATTCAAGCCGTAAATAAAATAAGTCCAATCAAGTTTGAAACAATGAAATCTGAAAAAAGCTATTACTCCCAGTATCACTTTTTGACGTACAGCCATTTAGTAGAAATTAATTTAATTCAGCAAAAAAATAAATCAGAAACCACTCCACAAAAGATAAAAGCAGCTGCCAATGCCTTATATCTTTCACAGATTGGCTATATGTGTTTCAGATGGGTCTTTGCTTAGTACAGAAGAAGGTGCAGGAACTAGAATTCAATGTAGACTTTTCAATTCCTATATAGCATTGGGGTCTAATACTACTTACTTTAATAGAGACATATTAGCTATCGATAAAGCAGTGACACAAATGCTAAATATAATAAAGGAATGGACAGCTGTCCAGGCCATAATGTTTTCCAACATCTCTAATCAAAATACAACAGATATTCAAAATTTCCTTTGGATGCTTACTGCATTAAATAATAAGATTATTCTTCAGTGGATCTCTGCCCACTGTGAAGTAAATGGCTATGATATAGCAGAGACACTAGCAAATTAAAGCACTATAAAACTGCAATGATCACAAGCAAATGTACTTTCTACTCACCAAAATTATAATAAATAAGTTAATAAAATCACAAAATGTAGAAAAATTATTTTCTGAGAGCATGAATTAATCATGGTCAACTAAATTAAAACTCCTGTGCTAGATTCACCTAGATGCAAAGCAGTGTCTTTGTTCCGAATAAGAACTGGTCATGATAGCTTGACAGTTTGCTTAAATAAGATATCTATATACAGAAACTCAATTTGTGTTTTATGTATAGAAAAGAATTCAATCAAGAACGGCGATCATCTATTCAAAATGCTCTGCACTCCAAACTATTTAATATCAACCTTTACCAATATTCTACACCGAAGCAAGAAGGAAAAAATAAATGATTCGAGATCCTGGACATTACACTACTAATTTTACCACCATCACCCCTAGAGCCTCCTAAGGTCTGCAGTGGACAACTTACATTTTATAATTGAATGGTAATCCAAAACTAATCTGTACGTATTTTGAAAGCATCTACAACATTTGTTTAAATTATATGTCATTACATGTTGTACTGTTCTTCAAAACTGTTCAGGTGAACTTGTCCATCACAGACATTTCATCATAAGTTTCAACTAAACATATTTTCAGTCTGGGTTCACAAAATGTGGACTACATTAAATGCACAGAGTGCCCCTTTTATCTTCACTATTTAAATTTTGTCCACAAATACTAAATAATAAATTGTTTGAACCAGAAGTTGGACAACTAAAAAGAGGATCGCCTAAAAATTTGTTTGCTTTTTATGCAGTATGTTAATTAAACACTTCAAGGCCTGTTCAAAAATGTAGTACAATATATCATACTAATGAGCAAAACTATAAATATCAGAATGATTGACGATTTTATTATTAATTTAACACTTCTCATAGAAGGATAAATTATATTTGAAGAGAAAATTTGCAAAGATAGAAGCTATGGTTTCAAGCATTTGGCGCGAGGGAATTACAACGTACATAAGAGAAGAATTTGCGTCTGGATCGTAACTCGCCTCGGTAGCTCAGTTGGTAGAGCACTTGGCCCGGAAAGCCAAGGGTCCCGGGTTCGAGTCCCGGTCTAGGCGAGAATTTTTCTCTTCAAATATAATTTATCCTTCTATGAGAAGTGTTAAATTAATAATAAAATCGTCAATAGAAGCCCTACTGGCTATAAAGTAGTGTTAAATTCCCAATAAATGTCTTCTTAACTAAGAAGCCGCCATTTGCAAAGATAGAAGCTATGGTTTCAAGCATTTGGCGCGAGGGAATTACAACGTACATAAGAGAAGAATTTGCGTCTGGATCGTAACTCGCCTCGGTAGCTCAGTTGGTAGAGCACTTGGCCCGGAAAGCCAAGGGTCCCGGGTTCGAGTCCCGGTCTAGGCGAGAATTTTTCTCTTCAAATATTATCAGAATGATATTTGATACCATGATAACATGGTTCCATCCACGTACATTTTGTTTCAAATTTTTTAGTTTTAATATTTACAGAATAAGATAAAAATGTATAATATCTCTATTTGATACTATTGTACTATGAGCTAAAAGTAATACTCTTCTAAAAAAATCCTCCCAGCCAGATTTGAACCAGCAACCTATAGATTACTGAAATTATATACCACTAGAGTTCACCGCTCTACCAAATGAGCTCTTACAACAATTGACTAAAAAGTCGACAAGTCCGCAATCTATTATACCATTTTAAATTTTTTTATTTTCTGACGATTCTGGCCAGGAGTTTTGAAACAAATATGAAGATATTGTATTGTCATGGGTCCTTTACAAGTATACAAAGTTTCAAGTCGATCCAATGATTTTAAGTGGGTGAAAATCACGTTGAAAGATTCCATAACATAGATAGATAGATACAGGTCAAGCTAATATAAAGCGTGTAATAAGCATAAATAAGTAAGCTTTGGCTAAGTAACTCCTGCAAGAGAGCAGCCTTGCCTCAGAGATGTAAGAGTATAAACAGATGTGTGTTTTAATACTCCTTATTGTCACCTATATTTGTTTTTTCAGAATCAAACTCAGCATATGGCAATCAATTAAAATAAGTAAGGTCCAGACCATTAACCCATATAATCAGATCATTATGAGTGGGGTTCACTGGAAACAAATATTTTAAAATCACTCTAGCGGCTGCTATTTTCAAAGTTTTGCAAAATAAAACATGTTATATAGTTTATGCATGATGGACTGTTTCTTTTCTGTTGAAACTGGGTGTGATTCTACTTTTGCAGATATAAAATCCCATCTTCCTATTCAATGTTTTCTCATCTTATTTACGAAGCTAAGTGTAATGGAAACTTTAAATCCAAGCCAACACAATTGCCATTGAAGAAGAACAAATTAAGCTGCTGAAGTTGCTGTTTTTCCTGATATAGTATTAATCTACATATGAATCTAAGACAAATGAAAGCTGAGTTTGGCATTCCATAAGTTACACACTATCACTTACTTCTACATCAGGAATCACATGGAAACAATTTCAAAAATGTGTGGTATTGTCATTGACACAGCTTCAAATTCTCACCAACCAAATCCGTTTTTTTTTTTTTTTTTTCACGAGGCTCTATCCTCGCATAAGTGAATACAAAAACATGGATTATTGGGCCATCAAAATCCCACATGGTTCATGCAGATGGAATGTCAGAAACGATAGCGATTCCGTTTTCTTACCTGTACTGTTAACCAAAATGTTAGGGAGTACACCCTCATATAAATTATTTTCCTGCATTCTGGAAACTAGATTTTTAATTAACAGACATACCATATAATTCCGAGCATGTAATACCTTCTACGTACAACAGGTTTTGGTTAAAAAATATACCAGCAGATCAATTGGTTATGGAGGGACAATATATTACTATGCTCTATCCCTTGATCTTACTCATCTGGACTTTTTTATCTGGGTGTTTATCATAGATATCATCTATCAAAGATATTCCACCAACTCCAGCAAATATCTACAAATTATTATATGAGTTTATAATTCCATTCAGCTGATAACACTGGAAGTACCAATCTTGTCAATATTTCAATGATTGCACATGTGCAAGTGGTCAACTTCTTAGGCACTTAATATAAATATTCTACCATTTCATAACCCATATAGGTATGGTAGTACAAGAAAACAGTAGTATTCATTCAATTTTATGTATCCATTATTAAGGTCTGCTTAGTAGAATGACACACTGTGCTACATTTCATAAAATATCTTGGAAGTGCTCAATTAACATATTGAATAAAAAATATGTACTACCACTTGAAAAAAGTTTGAGATCATATATTGTTAATAAATAATGCTAGAAAGATGTCTCCCCATCAGTATTAATTCCCACCTTTAGTTATTCAACTTTGTATGAAACAACTTTTCTTTTTGTACTTGCATACAAAGCTATTCAGGGTGCCAAGATAAATGTGGACACACAATTTACAAAGCTATTCACGGTGCCAAGATAAATGTGGACACACAATTTGCGACATCCTAAATGGTGGATTTACTGAATATTTTACTTCTCCCAGCCCATAATTCTGAAACTAGAGAAATGAATTCAGAAAGTATATATTCCTTTCTTAATAAAGATAGCTGTTAAAAATAAACTTCCACAAATTGATACCATAATAATGTACAAGGAGAAAAATTCTGTTCCATTATCATATTAACATTTATGCTAACAAAGAAGAGACTAATGATCCGGGTAAAATCATATTTAACCAAAACTACTTTGCAAAATTTGATGATCCAAAATAATGATGATGATGTTGAAAATAATAATAATAATGATATCATGAACAATATTGCCATCAGAGGTAGCAGAAATGTCACCATTATCTTCTTTTTAGGCAAAAGTAAATGTTTAAGCAGTAATGTTATTTTTATACTTTTATGAGAATGCTTTTGGTTTTCTCTTGCATGAAGTTTGAAATGGTCACTGGCTAGCAGATGGCTTTGGGGTGTCATACGGTTAGAAGGTTTAAGCATTCATACTTTAATTCTAGATTTCTTACCAGATTTGTTACATCTCTATTGAAGCAGGATTAACTACCCATTTGTCCTCACAAAGCTAAGTGGATACTATATCATATTCTAACACAAGGAAAATATATTAGTATGCTACAGCTTGGAATCCAACTTGGACAAACTTACAATAATTATGCTTGTGAAATACACTTTTAAAATAAAAATTCTGATGGAAAAACACTAAATATTAAGTCTAAGAAAAGAAAGCAAAACAAATATAGATGTGAGTCACTTACACATCAATAAATATTCATTGTAAAAAACTGCTTTCCACATTTTAAGAATTTTAATTTTTCTGTATCAAATTTTAAATAAAACTTTGAAGTGTTAAAAAGGATATAATTCAAGTTCATAAAAAAAAAATTGAATTTCGTTTTATAATTTTGCAGGAGTGTATTGACACCTATATATACTTCACATATTCTAAAATCTAATACTTTTACTTTTCAGGAAAAAAAGACAGTTCCGTTGGCGATCTCACCGTTCGTCAATAGCAATTGGAAAAATGACCGTTGCTTTCAAACTCATAGTAAAAAAAACATTCTACAAGAGAGGAGGATAACATTTTAGTTGATTGCAACGATGATAACGGACATGAAAACCAAAACTCAAATTATTATCCAGGCAATTCAACCAGTTACGAGTATCCATCACAAACCGAGGACACAATCAATCACGGTGAAACACATCAACCCAATACTACAGATACTTACAATCCTCGATATTGTTATTGGAATCCAACCAATCCTTTGGACTCCTACACCACGCACATCATACATGATCCGATACCCACTGAACATTTACATACAAACCTCAACCAAACTCAATCCAATCTTCAGTACAATTATTTTCCAAATATTCCTCCTCACCTATTTCATCCTATTCCTGGAACCAATTTTTCTTTACATCCTAATACTGTTAACACTGATCTAGAATATAATGACCCACTGTTTCCATATCCGTATAAGATATATCTCCCTGTCCCTCCATGTCATCATCCATATTACCCATATAATTTAATTCCAGTAGGCAGTGCATCTCTAAATAATTACCAATGTGAACCCAATACAGAAAATTATATTCCTCAATATCAAAACCCCTTCATTCAATATCCTCCCGAAAATATTAATCAAACAAACCCTGTCTCCCATGATCAATATTGCCAAATTTATGGAAACGCTTATGATGCTAATCATCATGGACAATTTGTTCATAATCCCACTAATACTATGCCTGCATATAATGTCAGTGACGGATTACATCCCAAAACTGATCATTTGACTCAACATGACAGAAATGTGCCATCTTCCTACCAATCAGCAAGCACTTATACTGAGATGGGCCATGACAGAACCCATATGAATACTCCGATGGACCATCAAATTAATCCACAAATGTGTACACAGTGTCAGCAACGTCGAGCGCAGGCAAATGTTACAGAAAATACAATTCATTTGATAAAGTAACAGCTATAGACTTATATATAACGCCCGTCGAGTGCATCTTGCCCCATTAATTTAGACATAAGATCACTTAATATTCATATTATTCATTTTTAAACATAATAATGATGGACAAATTAAATTTGAAAAGAAAAATACATGTCTAGACTGGGGTTTGAACCCAGGACCTCTGACTCTCAATGTCAATGCTCTTCCAAGTGAGGTACCTAGGCCTCCAATCTAAACACGTATTTTTCTCTTCTACATAGTTAACTCCCTAACCCCAAATGCTACAATTTTTGCAAATGTCGGCCCATGCTCTTTGTGCAAGAGCACTCTTCCCTGCACATGTGCACGTCACACGAGCAGAACACTCAAAGATACAATGAAGGGGAGGGATGCGGTATTTGCAATTTCAACTAAAGTCAGTTTTCTAGCAATCTTAGTGTAGTCACGTCAGAACAGGCAGCAGATTTGAGACAGCATTCGTCATCCCCAATTGTTTATTTTAATCACCAATGGGAGAATTTATACTTAGTTACTGAATATGAAGGAAAGGCAAAATGTTTAGTGTGTCTGAAATTTATTATTAATGTGACAAAGTTCAATATTCAGAGATATTATTGTACACCCTTCGACAAAAAAAGAGAGTAATCTCTTGAATGCACATTTCTTCTAAGTCATACTCGGCACAGCGCTGGGTTCAAACTAGGAAACTAGTCATAATTGTGCTGTCCCTGAGCTACTCTGTTATGTGGCATGAACTGAAGACTCTTCTACGTGTACCGATAGCTCAGCAGTAAAGCACGCGGTCATTGTTTCTGTTAACAAAGATCGCAGGTTCGTGTCTTCAATTACACAGTTTTTTTCTGTGATATTTGTATTAAAACGTTTTATGAATTAAATACATTTTATTTCGACATTTGAATTAATCTATACTTTTTAAGTTCATAATTTTTTTATACCGTTGAGGTTATAACAATGTTAAATTATATACTTTTACACACTTTGTATTAGCTTGACCTGTATCTGTCTATGTAATGGAATCTTTGAACATGATTTTCATCCACTTGAAAACATTGGATCGACTTTATACTTTGAAATTATTGAATTGTCATGGGTCCTTTACAAGTATCATAGTTTTTTTTTTTAAATCCTGGACACAATCATCGGAAAATCAAAAAAAATAAAAACCTGTGTAATAGGTTGCGGACTTATCGACTTTTTAGTCAATCGTTGTAAGAGCTCAGTTAGTAGAGCAGCGGTCTGTAGTGGTATATAATTTCAGCAATCAATAGGTCGCTCGTTCAAATCTGGCCGGAGGTTTTTTTAGAAAGTATTAAGTAATTAAATTTTCATGGGATTCCAGTTTATGACAATCAATGAAAGTAAAAATTTAAAAAAATAAATAATAGTTTAAAAACTCAAACGTACTCCATTAGATAACCGAACTAAAAAATAAATAATAGTTTAAAAAACTAAAACAACACGCTTTATTAGAAAACCGAACAAAAAAATTTAAAAAAATAATTTTAATTTCCAACATGCTTGGGGAAAAAAATTAAAGTGGTCAACAAAAAAATCATCTCTAACACATCTAGAATAAAACTAGAGTTATCTACAAAAAAATAATAATTTTACCATCAAAAGCATTGGGTGCTTTTTATGTTTTCTTCTTAGAGACTTTACTTTTACCAATATCTGTTTATTAACAAATATAAATATTAATTAATATAGAGCACCCCACGCTTTTGATATTAAAATTATTGTTTTTGTAGATAACTCTAGTTTTATTCTGGATGTGTTGGAGATTATTTTTTTGTTGACCACTTTCATTTTATCCCAAGCGTTTTTGGAAAATAAAATTATTTTTCATTTTTTTGTTCGGTTTTCTAATAAAGCGTGTTGTTTTAGTTTGTTTAAACTATTATTTTATTTTTACCTTGTATACTACCGTCTTCCTCAACTATCTAACATTTTCGTTGATTTCATTCTAGGCCTTTCGATGCATGCTTCATCTTCTGGAGTTGTTGTAGTAGTATTGAATTAACTGTATGTCTAATAGAGGGTTTTGCTTATTAGGCACATTTTCGTTGAGAATGTTTGTATTCTTGGCCTTCTGGATAATTTCGATTTCTTGTAAAATGTTAATTTTGTGTCTGTTGTTTTCTCTGTGTATAATTTACATTGTATTATCGATATTGTTGAACTGTGGCCGCTTTCTGAAATATGTTTAGCGAAATTTGATTTCATTGTTAAAGAAGAAGGCAAATCAAATTTCGCTGTTCACCAGGTTGAATCCAATCAAAAATGTATGGGCTAAGATGAAAATAGAGATGAACTCTTATTGGCCTGCAGATGCACGAAAAACGAAAGATGGCTCATGGGCACAAGTTCACGATGCCTGCGATGCTCTAGCTGATCATCCATGTCCCTGTAGAAATTTGATTGCATCAATGTCCCGCAGATTCAGGGCGACAATAGTTGATGAGGATTCATACACCCGATATTGATTTTGTTAAAGTTTCATTTTAGAAGATATTATTTTCTTTCTTCATTTCATTATTAGAAGGTTTTCATTTATGTGTTTTATGTGTGCATTAAAGCCATAAAACTCAAATATAAAATAAAATATGAAACTATATTATAGGCGAAATGCTATCCTAACATTCAGTAAAAAAAAAAGAAGTAGAACGGGAATCGAACCCGTGAGGTTACGAACGCAAATGTTGTGTGTTAAACCTCTCGACCACAGAAACACACAAAGGCAAGCTCTCTCTTTTATGTTACTTGAGCGTGCACTACGTTAACTAGCAAACACCACAGGACAATTACTGAAAACTTGTTAATGTGAATAAGGCTTCTGTGAGTGCTCACGAAGTTCCCCGATCGGTTGATAAAATCAACAGATGATTAATTTTATTGTCTAAGGGTGTACATACCATGCGAGAAATTATGCAAATTATAAGGATACTAGTACCGACTGTACAGAAGAACTTGAAAACCTAAAAGAACATTTTTTCATCTGCAACTGCATAGGTAGTGTATAATTATATCAAATATAATTTATCTTTCATTGAGAAATGTTAAATGAATAATAAAAACATCATTAGAAGCCTTACTAGCTTTATAAAGTAATGTTAAATTCCCAATAAATGTCTTCTTAACTAAGAAGCCGCCATTTGCAAAGATAGAAGCAATGGTTTCAAAGCATTTGGCGATAGGGAATTACAACGTATATAAGAGAAAAATTTGCATCTAGACCGTAACTCGCCTCGGTAGCTCAGTTGGTACAGCACTTGGCCCGGAAAGCCAAGGGTCCCGGTTCGAGTCCCGGTCTAGGCGAAAATTTTTCTCTTCAAATATAATTTATCTTTCATTGAGAAATGTTAAATGAATAATAAAAACATCATTAGAAGCCTTACTAGCTTTATAAAGTAATGTTAAATTCCCAATAAATGTCTTCTTAACTAAGAAGCTGCCATTTGCAAAGATAGAAGCAATGATTTCAAAAGCATTTGGCAATAGGGAATTACAACGTATATAAGAGAAAAATTTGCGTCTAGATCATAACTCGCCTCGGTAGCTCAGTTGGTAGAGCACTTGGCCCAGAAAGCCAAGGGTCCCGGGTTCGAGTCCTGGTCTAGGCAAAAATTTTTCTCTTCAAATATAGTGTATATTTATTTCGTTGCTGTTATTCCAATTTTATATGTATTTATTTTCGTTAGTTCAAATTGTAATCTACACATATTAACTTATTCATATTATTATTATTATTATTATTATTATTATTATTATTATTATTATATTACCCTTATAGGCAGAACCACCTGCTTGAGAGTCAGTTGTTCGTACCAGCTAGAAAATTGCAATGCATATCGCAAAATCACTAATCAGTTTGTCAGATAGCGATTTGCGAAAGACTATATGAAAATAGCAGTTGAATTATTGTGCCCTAATCAAATTAGTTATTTGATCCAATTAATCTTTCCTTGCACAACTGTTAATCGCCATATACAATATCTTGCAGGTGATGTTAGTTAATGGAAGTTTCAAGTAATTTTATTGCATTTTCCTTTGTTTGGATGAAAGTGTTCAAGTCTCTGACATTGCACAAATTGCTCATTTTTGTTAGGAGTGTGAACTCTGAACTAGAAGTTACACTAAAGCTATTAGATCTAGTGCCAAAGCGAGATCCATCAGTGGGTCTGACATATTAGCATATGTAGAAGAACCTGTAGAAAATTTCAATCTTTCATGGAGTTCAATTGTATCTGAAACAGAGATGGGGCACCAGCCATGGTAGGGAATAGCTTGGGACTCATGCAGTGTCTGAAAGACAAACTAAAAGATCAGACACTCTTGGGAATTCATTGCATCATTCATCAAGAAAATCTTTGTGCTAAAAATGTTTCGCTGAATGAAGTGATAAATGTAATTAAAACAACAAATATAATTGGATCCCATGGATTGAAATATCACCAGTTAAAATAGTTTTTAACAGATCTTTATTGTGAATATGGTCATTCTATTCTTTGGTGAAGTGCGATGGCTCAGCATGTGAAAATTGTTCAATCAATTCTTCAAATTACTTGCTGAAATTGCTACATTCATGGAAATTATAGGTTCTCCTGTACCCCAACTTCATGACATGAAGTGGAAACTTGATTTTGCATTCCTAGTGGACTTGGTTGATCATTTGAATCATTTAAATATCTAGCCTTCAAGGAAAAAATCAACTAATAATTCAGTTATGTGATCTTGTGGAAGTATTTAAACTGTGGATTCGGCAGTTCTTAGGTAGAAATGCAATTCATTTCCCCAGATTGGAATCCATGTCGAATTCAAATACAGGTTTTGACCTTGAAGAATATGTAACAGTATTTAAATCACTGCTTCAACAATTAGAATCCCGATTACATGATAAAAGCTGAGTTTGATATTTTTGCAATACCATTTTCTGTAGTAGTAGAAGTCTCTTCTCATTTTCAATTAGAGTTAATCGACTTGAAAAGTGATAGGGAATTGCATGAGAAATTGAGAAATACATCAACAAGAACAACCTTATGGAATTTTATCAAAATTTTCCTCAACAGCATTTCTCTCGGCTTCATAAGCATGCTACTAAATCCTCTCCATGTTTGGTTCAACATCTATCTGTGAACACTTGTTTTCAGCAATGAAAAGAAGCAAAAGCACAGAGAAAAATTGATTTGCTGACATCAATCTGAAATCTGTTCTTAGAATAAATTGTGCTCAGCTAATTCAGTCAGACATTGAGTATATAATAAACATTAAAAGGTGTCAGAGGTCCACATGCACCAATGTTACATCACAACAAGGAGAGGCAGCTTAGTACATGAACAAAGTTTTGAAGTTGAAATAACAGATAGTATAGATAACAATGTGTACTCAGCATCTATGGCTCCCTCAACATCCGATTTGTTTAGTAACACAACTGCAATGTGAAAGATGGTGTTACCTATAGCTTAGGCCTCTCAACCTAGAATTTAACGTACTAAACTACTTATTCTGATCATAACCTTTCTGTAAATTTTACAGTAATGTGGTGCATAGACCTTCCATGAACAGTAATTATATCTGGGACATCAATACAGTGTGATAATATACAATAATTGTAAGTTTGTTGTATCTTATATCCTATCAATAAAAATATATAGCACTGTGATATGAGTTTAAAACTATTTTAACCTTATGCAAAGCCAAACATAGGTAATACTATCCATTTATAATTGGTAATAGCTCTTCGAAATAGACTAAACTAAATTAACTTGGTCTAGTAACTCCTAACAAAGGAGAGGATAAGGTCCAATATGAGGATGTTACGCCATTGTAGATATGGATGTAGAAAATATCACTTTAAGTTAATAGTTTTTTGTTATTCAAGAACATCGAAAACTGCGCTTTCAAAGAGAACGGTTTAATGTTTCCTAGTAGTAACTAGCCACCTCTAAGTGGACAGCTGCACATCATTGCTCCTTATTACTCGCAAGTGCACATGACACTTTATAAGTGTGACTGAGCTGGTCACCACTGGCGAACATATATAAATATTTAATAATTGTAAGAAGAATTATAATTATCATCGCAAAGTATTTAATATTGTATGAAATGTTAGAAAAGACGAAAGAATACATAGAGCAACAGAATTTCAAAAAATATAGTATGGAAAATCAAGTGCAAGGTAATCTAAAGTTCACCTGAAGTGGCAATTTCACTGCATATTTTTATGAATTTACAAATTTTATGGGTATATTACAATGAAAAGACGGCTCAACTCTTGATTACCTCCCACTTGATTTTCACACTATATTCTTGTAATACTTCTTCTGTATTTACTAACATTTCATATTATTTTAAATGTTTTGAAATTATACTTGTAACTAGAGACCGAATGTTAGGGAAAATGCCTGTAGTTATTTAATATAGATATTGTAAAAGTGACTTCATATAATTTCATACTGACAACCCTAGAGTTGTTTTTCCATAATTTCATTTTGCCTATAATGCCTATTTCAGCTTACAATGCCTAAAAAGCTTATTTGCCATTTTTTCCTTGAAATTAACTTAATATTTCAATGAAATCAATTGAAATGGACAAACTTCATGACATTATCATTGAATAGAAATTTTCAAGTTTTTTTTTTATAAATTCTCTCTTAGAATATTTTAGGATAACAATAGCAATTAGACCATAACCAAGCAGGTAGATGGTTTTCCCTCAATGCATTCCTGTTGGGCGAAAAACAAGTACTGGCTATTTTATTTCTCCACATCATGCAATCCTGTTAAACAAAATAGTCCTAAGCTGTGTCCCATTGTATTATTCTATAGTACAGCTTTGCTTCCTTTCAATATAAACATTGCTGAGTGACATAGAGGGTAGACTGCTCAAGCTTTTTTCCTATGTCTCATAACTGGTGCTGAAATGTTTAAGTGAGTAGCAATATTATTTTTGATGTTGGTAACACTGAATGCAGTCTGAAGTCCTCATTCACAGACAGGTGCTTCAAAGAGAAAGTGGTGCCAGAAGTGTATGTGGCTTATTCTTTTTACCTTTAGAACAATTGTTTTACAATGCCTAAAGAACAGACAACAGTGAAAGACAAATTGGATAATTTTGTTAAAGAATTTGGTGCGGAAATATGCACAAAACATGTTCCAAAAGCATCTCTGGCATCTTTTTATACTATCAACAAACGTCAGTCTCAATTTTCAGTGGATCTCTGCAAAGCATTTATCTCAGCTTCTATCCCTTTACAAAAACTGAGAAAATACAACTTTAAAGAATTTCTTACATAAATACACAAAAGAAGAAATCCTAAGTGAAAGCACATTACATAAATCATATGTTGATGTTTGTTACAATGATGCCATCAGTAGAAATAGAGAAGGGGTCAGTGGGAAGAAAATGTGGATTTTAGTTGACGAGACTAGAGATCCCTGTGGTCGATTTATTGCTAATGTTGTAATTGGCAGTATGATCAATCCTCTAATATATCTTTATTGGCTTGTGAACAGTTCAACTATTACATAAGTGTTTACCTCAGCATTGAATATACTGTGGCCTGATGGAATAAAATATGACGACGTTCTTCTGTTCCACAGTACAGTAGTAAATAAAAACCAATAATGAATTTTAAACATAATTTATTGTAAGATTTTAAAATGTTGTTGAAAGTACACGCTTTTCAAATCTAAAACAAAGTCTAATGAAAGTGCAATTCTACATAAAACAAAAACAAGTTTAGTATCAATGGAAATATTCACAAGTACAGATAACACTAATGCCGGTGGTATAACTTATATTTCATTATCAGAGTAGAAAAATGTTTTCCCCAAAGTTTTTCACTGATACCAAACTACAATTAATTTGTATCGTAAACATTTCGCAAAATGTGTCTCCTCTGCATTGCAAGTCATTTTTAGGTGGGTATTCAACTATGGAAAAAGAGTCACCAAATAGTCGAAAGCAAATTTCCTTAGTTTTCCGAAGCACATTCTAGAAATGTTCTACAAATATTCGTTCGGAAGTTATAGGCGATCAAAGTGAAAATTACAATTTCTTGATTTATCGCACGTAATTAAGTTAAAAATAAAAAACAATTGTACAGAAAAGTTTAAAAAACGAAACGAAAGGGGAGGAAGGGCACTACCAGAATCCGTTGTTCGATTTGTCCTAAAAAATTCATTCGTCGTGAGCAAACTTGACAATTTTTGGCGCTGTGCTTCTTCCACTTTATACTAATAACAATAAGAAAAAGTTTCGCACTAATTTGCATTGATTATTCTTTAGTCTTTACCGTACTCATTCAGCGATTTTGTGTTTCTTGGGCATTTCCGTATATGATATCGGTCACACTGTCTGCCACACAATTCACACACGCACTTCTCACTAGGTTCATGATATTTCCTGATTCTGCATACCTTATGATGAAAGCCGTGTATCGCATATCGCCTTACAACATGCCTTAGCTCTTGGTTGGTTTTCGTCCAGTTTCTGTCCAGCATAGCTCCTGAGGTGTAGAAATCAACACCTATCATTCTTTGTTTTTCTCTCCTGTTGTTTAAAAGTTCTTGATAAGGGCTAGTAGATGGTTTCCGCTTTATACTGAAAAAAAAAAAAATATATATATATATATCAAAGTGGATGAAAAAAATAATCGCATTACTTATTCAGACACCAAAATCACTTTTTTTTTTCGAGGGTACGAAGCTCATCCTTTAATTTTGGGCAGTAGTGTAGTTCTATTTTTTTTTTTCATTTTTTTCTAAAACAGAGATTGAGCCTTTTGCAAAATTTGGCTGAATTACAAATTTATAGGTACTAAGGAAATAAAAACAATAACGTTTAGGTTTGAAATACGAGTGTGAATCCAATATAAACCAGAATTATTGTTTACAATTTTATTGAATTAACAAAAAAATACAAAACCACCACCTCATTTTTCTACATAGTCTCCTGCATTTCCAACAAACTTTTTCCATCGAGTTGGCAACTTCTTGATGCCGTCCTTGAAGAATGAGGGATGACGTGTAGTCAGCCAGTTGCGCACGAAATCCTCTACAGCTGCATTGTCACCAAACCGCTTTCCTCCCAGATCTTCTTTCAGTGACCCAAACAAATGGTAGTCACAGAGTGACAAATCTGGACTGTATGGAGGATGTTCCAGAGGTGTCCAATGCATTTTCTTCAGTTTTTCTTGTGTTAACCGAGCAGTGAGTGGCCTTGCATTGTCATGCAGCACAATCACATTTCGGATCGGTTTCCGGCGGCGCTTGTTGCGATATGCTGCTTTTGTCTCGTCCAAAAGCCGGCAGTAGTACTCTGCATTCACTGTTCGTCGTTCATGAAGGAAATCCACTAGCAAAACTCCTTCAGAGTCCCAAAAAACAGTCGCAAAGACTTTCCAGCAGAAAGGCGTGTTTTGGCCTTAACTGGTAGAGCCGCACCTAGCTCTCGCCACTCCATGCTGGAACGTTTTGACTCTGGGGTGTAATGATGAACCCGAATTTCATCAGAGGTCACAATGCGATTCAGAAAATCATCTCCTTCCTCCTCGTAGCGACTCAGATGCCTATGAGACACTTCCTGGCACATTTTTTGTTTTTTGTTCCTGGCTGAGGAACCCACCTGGCAGACAATTTTCGGAATTTGAGTCCATCACTGATGATGGCTTGAACACTTCTGAAGATTATTCCAACGTGTGAAGCAATTTCAGAAATCCTCCTCAATAAGGTCCCGTAAGGCACGAATGTTGTCCGCAGTGATGCTTGTTCGTTGCCGTCTTTGTTGGGGCTCATATTCCACTGAATCCCGGCCCGCTAATTTTTTTTGCGCCAATCATACACCTGCGTCTTCGAAAGGGTTCCTTCCCCGAACTGCGCATGGAGCCTTCTCAAAATTTCAGAAGGTTTAGTGCCTTCTTTCGCCAAAACATAATAATAATGCGTTGCGCAACAGACGTGTATACCTCTTGCTCGCTCATGGCGTAAAGAAGCAAGCGGCCGCACTTCGGAGTGCGACACATCAAGATCCCTACTCCAGACACCCCCACCAACTTCCCCTCCAACACGCATCCTTTGCAGTTCGCTACCAGAACCTCCAGATACACATTCCGGTTTATATTTGATCCACCCTCGTAAGAGAGGATCTTGCCCGCACATTAATCTTATTAGTAATAAGTATTTTTTTAATTTTTCGTACTTGTACTGGAGTGAAAATACAAATACTAAACAAGACAAACATTTCACATCGTGTAGCACAAAACAAACTTAAGAGCGTCTTTTTATGTTGATCGCATACACGAACGATGACGACTGAGACAAACAGTCGCTGCGCGTGAAAGATACCAAGATAGAGTGGGAGGCGCTTGTTGCCAAAATTTTTCAGTCAACATTAACATATTGTTGACCGGCAATTTTTTCTCAGAATTTATCTCATGTCACCGCTGACGAGAAACAAATACGCATCAATCACGAGTTTACGCGTGGTCAGCTATGATCTTTGCTAAATAATGTTCCGACGTTCATTTGATTTGTTTAAGTGTACAATAATAGTTCATTAATTAGTATCATAATTCATTTTTAAAAATTCTCGGAAGGCATGGCCTCCTCTCTGGAACCGCAACTGAAATCTGCCAAAATGATAGCTTCCACATAACAACCATAGACTGTGTATATTGTGTTCTTTACGAACTGTGTGAAAGACCAATTTCCAGTAGACACGTAACATAATAATTAACCTATTGAAAGGTACCGTATTATCAAAATTTGACAATATTGACATAGTGCGCGTTTTTCTCTTAATTACCTTACATATTTTCAAAATAGACTTCACTATTGTTTAGTTTTCATATTCTGGCACGTCAACTAATAACAGCGGTTATATATCTTCGAATTATCTAAACAGGTCAGTAATGTGATTCTTTTTCAAAAGATTTATTTCATATGCTCTACAGCAAAGCATTTCCGAGATGGTTGAAAAACGGCTTGTCCCTTGTCGGCGAATTCGCGTGTGTATTCAATACTGGGCTTAGCTGGTTGGCCCTAGCCTACACGGCGATTTTATGGTTATTTATTTTAGTGTTTTGAGTAATATGATAATTATATGGACATTTTTGCCAAGGCGAATAGATCTCGCTTGATTGCGGCATCGGAAACCGTGTCGCTAAAGAACTCGGCTCGATTAAGGACCGGAATGAGCCACGCCACTCTGCGCTGATCTTTCTGACCTTGGCTGCTTCATGCTAAGTACTATGGGTTATTTATTTGGTCGAATATGTTTCTATTTGTAGTACGCCATTGTGGAAGGTGTCCTATATTGCATACTATTGGGTTTCCATTATAATTTATGTTTTGAAACATGGTGACCCTTTCTGTTATGATAGCATAAATATATGGTACCTTCGTATGACACCCTGAAGAGATTCTCAGCTGATGACAATTCGGGAATTCAGTTACGGTAATAAGAAAGTTTCTGGATATGTGAAAGATATCCCAGCTCATACAAACTACAGAGGTAAGCCTATTTGTAATAGAGGATAAAAGCTAAGAATTGACGTTTATTTTCTCGTTAATTTGCAAATGATGTTTGGGACTGCAATACAAAAGCAACAGTGACAAATTTATAGATCAATTGAGATAATTGAAATATCTAATTTCAAAATATATTACGGACAAGATCACCCCACCACTTCAGTAAATTTACTCATGGAAATGAATGTGGCCAGATTCATGAAGCTATGACTTTCAAACTGGTGCTTGTACCGAAATACATTAGCCTATTGGTCTACACTTTATACCTTCGAAGTTTGAAGTAGTCACATGACCGATTGTGGGCGAATCTATAGGCTGGGTAACGTTAGTCAAACTCCGAGTCGACTTGGACTGGGAATTACTGAATCAAGGGGATTTGATACAACACAGTGTAACACGTAGATATAGAGACGTTCCAACTCACGCAAGCTCAAAACCACGATTGACTGCCGTCGCACATAACTTGAAAGGTCCATTTCTGTGGTGTTTACCTAAATTCATATTTCAGGTGAGGTAGACCAGCATAATACTTAAATGCATTAAATGTATGACGCTGTTAAAACTGCATAAAGGTAACCGTTAGGCCTACAGAGAACTTTTTTTTTCGAACAACAGTGATCTTCAAATAAAACATTAAATATGTATCTTTAGAGCAAATATTTAGTGATTTTATCGCTGTCCGCATAAAAGTGATACAATAAATCTTGCAAATACGTAATCATTTAAACTGTAGTATGATTTAAGTTTCTCTTATGTGAGGTAGAACATCATTTTTTTTGGAAATATTTTTCCTTTTCTGCTTAGATCATCTATCGCCAGATAAATTTGTTCTCTCTAGCTTATATTCAACTAAGGTATACATATATAAAGAGAATTTTAAAAAAATATGGCTAAACTATAGAATAAGTTCCACTTGATTTTCCACTCTATATCATTTAATTGTGTTACTCTATGTACTTCTTCTGTCTCTACTAACATTTCGTACTATTTGAAACGTTTTAGAATGATACTTAACATTTTTTTTACAATTATTAAATACTTATTACGTATGCAATGATTTCTTCGAAGTTCTATAGAACTGTAGTGCACATGCACGAGATATGTGAATGTTTAATGTAACGTCCACAAGATGTCGATAAAATCGGTGTTGCCAACAATCGCAATTAACTCCACACCACATTTCAATAACTGAACATATTTATGTTATGTTTAGTGTTGGTTAGTATAGGTAAGTGTCAGTAAATTATATGAATGTAATTTATTTTCTTTGGTTAGGAAGGGAGAAATTAATGTACATCCATCTCTAATAAATGGTTCGGAATTTATTGCACATGTTGGTCATATCGAATAAACAGCTGCATCATTCCATCCAACGACAAACTCTATAGACTTTTTGTAGGATTTCATAGATAAGTGGCTCCACCTAACGCCAATTCTATAAACGTATGCACATGTGTACTGTTATTCTGTGGAAATCAAACTATAGTTTTTTGAGTGCAGGATTCCTAATTAATCATTTTTTAAATTAAGCTATGTGCAGTAAATTCAAAATGCTTTCGGGCATAAAAATTTGAGACCCGTTCAGATATGGCAAATGGGTCTTCTTTCTACATGTTGTCAAGAAATCCACTGTATTATACAAATAAGAACTACTCAAAACTGTTGTATTTACTTATATTTTTTTTATATTTTTATAAAGAAACACCTTGCTGCATAAAGAGAAGTTATGTCAAAAGACTAATAATTCCATATAGTAAAAGCCTCTAAAATAGTGTGCCTTTAAATGTACACAAACCATATTTTTTATTCAATTCTTTCATTCATTAGTCTATTTTTAGCTGAATTTAACGCTGGCAGTAATTATATAATTACTTATACAGACACCATAACCATATTAAATTGAGAGCTAATAAGTAAATTAATAAACACAATTAAATTATTGTAAATCAATGGTAAACAAAAAAATTTTCAGGCAAAAATTTTTCTCTTTACCATTGATTTACCATAACCATAGTTTAATATTTTCCAAAACTTTATAAAACCCTTCACAGTTTTCTTCAGTGCAATGCAACTGCAAACTAAATGTGATT
The DNA here is from genome assembly GCA_030220185.1 of Diploptera punctata. Lineage (NCBI taxonomy): Eukaryota > Metazoa > Arthropoda > Insecta > Blattodea > Blaberidae > Diploptera > Diploptera punctata. The sequence goes on from JASPKZ010008237.1 coordinate 49,193, forward strand.
ATTCCAAAATATAGATTCATTTTCAAAATATTTACGAACAAAATTTGAAACTATATAGGCGTAATTAAAACGTTATTCTGGTAAAGTTTAGAAAATATATAACATGGGCACTAAAAGTAGATTAAATAAATTATTAATTACTAAAGAATCCTACCGTATACCACATTATGACTTCAGAACTTATTTCCAACTTCATTTTGATAATATTACAATTCAATATGAGATTAAAAATAACAAATAAATTACCTGATTTCAGCAAAATTTTTCAGAGTTATCCTTGTGCTGAGGTGGGGTATATCTGTTATTGTCATGTAAAAATAGGGAAGCTATAGCAGTAAAATTAGCAAATTAAATTTGCAAGCCACAATGCACTGACTACAAAACAAAAGTTTTAATTAACTTACAGTAATGTAAAAACACCCAAACATGTTGCAAGAATTATAGAACACATTAACTGTTTTATTTCATCTTAATTTTGGATTTACAAAATCCTGACTATTTGTACATTCTTTACAATTATTTCCTGATTAAAATTTTTTATTCTAAAATTGTCAAAGTATTTGTCTATGTACGAAAAAATATTAATTTTAAACCCTAATATAAAACTAATAAACAGGGTAGCTCAAAACATTTTGTTAATACAGAAAAAAATTATAAAAGTTGAAAACTATTTTATATGATTGTAAGGGGTAATGACATGTATATAAACTCTCCTACCCACTTCTCATCTTCACCTTCCCGTGAAACAACCCGTTTTCACAAACAAGGCTCTGAAAACTGAGTCACGTTGGTATAACCATGCCATTGGGCACTGAGTAAATGCAGTATCCTAATGTCTCTCCCGAGACTAAAAGGTACTAGTCCTACCAAGCGTCAGGCCAGTAACCCATTCTAAGGAATCTCAACTTTACTTGCAAGTCTCAACATGAAGAAATCCAGAAAGAATTGAAATATGATGACCCACATCAAAGAACACTGATACCATACAAAAGATTTGGAAGAGTCAAAGTATGGACATTGAAACAGAAGGATATACTGAGACTTAGATTTGCTGAAATCTTCAGAGGACTGCAGGATACACACTGCTAGATCACAAAAAATGAAGACATCTTAGAAGAATTACACATGGAACCTTTACAAAACAAAATTTCTGATTATAAGTCAAAATGGATGCAACATGTTCATCGAATGGAAGATCACAAGATACCCAAGCAAATATTGAGCTATCTACCTGTAGGACGAACAAGACCAAAATGTCCACTCATGTATGATGTTTCTTTTGAGGCCGGTACAGGTCAACAAATGGGCCTAAATTTGTGAATGTACTATGATGATGATGATTTAGCAGAAAATATGGAAACAACCTTATAGAATATACTTACTTCTAAATACTGAACTGTCAACTGCAAAAACTTGTGTCTTCTTTATAAACGGAACATGCTTCATGAAGAAACTACAAATATCTAACAAAACCTGCATGGAAAGTCTACTTTAATGTAGCTAGATGTTGTATCTCAAGTACTAGGAAAATGACACAAAAGTCATAAATATATACAAAAAAATTATTTGTATCTGCAGTAGCACAGCAGTTAACATGAACTCATATTCCATTTACACCATTAAATTATGTCTCACAATTCTTCACAGTTACACAAGCCAAGTATTTGGTTTAATTCTGCAAGAACATAATTTGGCAATCTATACTTTGGAAAATGCAAACTTTATAACTCTAATAATTCTTGTAAATTCATAAGCATCTTGTGTCTATATTATTATGTTAAATTGTAACATGATGTTATATTAAATTTTTATATTTACACTATACAGAGTCTCTAGTGTTTAGAATTAAATTGTGCAGGTAATAATAGAATTCTTTAACCTGGCAATTGAATGGTTGGAAATGCATAGTTCAGATGTCATAATCGGGTAAACAGTATGGTGCCAGGTTGTAGAATAGCATCAAGGTATCTCTCCGTGTCATAAAAGGCAACTAATAGGCGCAGCTTACCACTGTCCTTAACCAGACATCCTTTCGCTTTATAACCTCCATATATGAATAGGGGCTTCTGAGTGGAATGAGTAGATCTTAATCCCCAGTTACCTTTCCTAAAATACCCATCTTATACAATTACCTACTGCTGGTCAGTGAACTGATGCGAGCCGATGTACTTATAAATACCTAGATATAAGACAGAAGCCATTACAACTGTCACCTAATCAGCAAACCATTATCTTTGGGGACTGATTTAAGTTAAGCCTGACGCCCCCAAACGAGGTCATCTCATTTAGGGTATGGAACCCCAACACAGGACTCCCTGGCACCCCATGTTGGGGGTTGGGCTTGCGGCTGACAACCCACCCTCTTAAACTGTCTTGTTAGGAACCCAAACATGAAGCCTCGTAAGGACTGGATTGAAAGACAAAGACCTTTGCAACAAAAATGTATTAATGAGATAACTGATGCAACCTGAAATGTGAGAAAATTTTGTAGACTGGGAGCTCTAAATTAAACTGATATGTGAAATGGAAATGTATAAAATTAACCTAAGTGCTTTGCAGAAAATCATATGTCTCAATAATTTTATACAGCTGTAATAAAAATTCAAGACATGAATTTGGGATTGGTTTTTTATGTTAATAAATATAGTGTAGATAATATAATGGATTTTGAACCAAATAATGATGGAATTTATAAATTAAAGGTTAAGCTTAAATTGTAAAATGTGACATTAGTCTCAGTTCATGCTTCAACTGAAGACAAAGATGATGATATTAAGAAACAATTTTTTAATGTATTAGAGAATGTAGTTAATAACATGTGATAAAATTAAATGTTTCCTACCTCTCCTCATATAAATCTTCTAAGTAGATCGTGATTTCGAGACCATAATGCTCTCATCTTCAGTACAATCTTGATAGTATATCAGAGGAAGTGTTTCCCCTCCGATCAACATAACATCAGTCGCCAAGATTGTACTGAAGATGAGACCGTTATGGGCTCGAAATCGCTATCTTCTTAGAAGATTTATATGAGGAGAGGTAGGAAATATTTGATTTTATCATAAATTAAACCTCATAGTGATTACTTCCTGTAAAAATTAAAATATTTAAAAACATATTCAAAGTATGATATGGAAATTATTTAGGGGATTTAATACCAAGATTGGCAAAGAATCATATTTAATTCCTAATGTTAGAGCTGGGAACAAAATTACTAAAAATTGTTTAAAATTCAAACATGTATTGGAGGAAAACGAAGTTCTGAACCTTGGAGAATTTAAAAAGAATTTGAGAAATAAAAGAAGTGGACAAACAAATATACAAACAATACCTATGACTGAATGGGAAAATTATTTTAAAACGTTACTATCAGAAAAAAAGGGTATTTAATTTAGATAACATTCAAAATATTCCAGAAATAAATGAAGATGAACATATACAATTGGACATAGAGGATATTTAAATGAATGTTCAATCATTAAAAAATAAAAGATCTAGTGGTCCAGGAGGAATTCCAGCAGAACTATTAAAACATGGATCCGACCGTTTATTTGAACAACTGAGAAAATGATTTACAAAATTTATGAATGGTGAAAAAGTTCCTGAAGAATGGAAACTAGGATACATTTTGACAATCCATAAAAAAGGAAAAAAGACCAATGTGAAAATTATAGAGGTATAACAGTGACAAGTACTATGAGTAGACTCTATGGACGTATACTAATATATTATTTGGAAAAAAACTATAGTGATATGGAATTAGAGGAACAGTCAGGATTTAGACCAGGTCGTTCCACAACCGACAATTTATTTTGCATTACTCAGGTAATAGAAAAGAAAATGCAATATGGACAACCTTTGCACCTACTATTTGTAGATCTAGAGAAAGCAAACGACAATGTCCCTATAGAGAAACTATGGATTGCTTTAAGACGTATGGGAATTAAGACTATAATAATTAAAGCTATACAAAATGTATATGACAATTGCATGTCTAAAATTAAAATTGGCAGTAAATTGTCACATGGTTTTACGATAAATAAAGGTTTTCGTCAAGGTTGTTGTCTATCACCGACTCTGTTTAAAATATATGTACATGAAATATTAAAGAATTGGAGGAGAAAATGTTCAAGCATGGGAATTCCTATTTCAAACAACAAAACTTTATACAACTTACATTTTGCAGATGATCAATTGTTAATTGCACAAGATTATGAAAATTTAGAATATATGACTAGAAAAGTAATAGAAGAATATGAAAAAATGGGGTTTAAATTTGAACATGAAAAAAAAACAAAATATTTATCAATTGGTGAACCAGAACAAAATTTAATTTTAGAGACTGGAGAAACAAAAAAATCTTGTAGTGAGATCACATATTTAGGAATTAAAATAAATAAAAAATGGGAGTTATGAAGAGGAAATAAGAAATATAAATAATAAAGGAAAATTTGCAATTGCTTGCCTCAATGGAATATTGTGGGATAAAAAATATAAGTAATAAAAATAAAATGAATATATATCATACAATTGTTAAAAGCATCATTACTTATGGAGCAGAACTTTGGCCATTAACAACAAAAACAAATAAGTACTTTTGGCAACAGAAATGGATTTTATATGAAGGGCTGCAAGAATTTCAAGAAGAGAAAATTTAGGAACTCAGTTATAAGGGAGAAAATGAAGATTGAAGACACTATTTTAGATTATATTAAAACTCAGCAATTAAGATGGTACAGACATGTCCAGCAAATGCAAGAGGATCGACTACCAAAATCTGTTTTGGAATGGAAACCTGAGGGAAGATGAAGCAGAGGAAGACCTAAAACCTCCTGGAGTCATTATATATGAAGGAGAAACATCTACAACCAGGAGATTGGATGGACCTACAAAATTGGCTATTAGGAATCGGACGATGTCAAAGACATTAATCAACCGATGATATATCTATGTTAGAAAATACAGTTAACATGATGAGGCTAATAAGAATGGCAACAGAGTTGTGGATTTCTGTAAGAATAACATTTTTACAGTTGAGGGCACAGAATATATACATAAGATTACACTTGGCATTCACCAGGTAATGAAACATTTAATCAAATTGATCACCTACTGGTTGATAGAAAACATTGTAGTAATGCACTTTGACAAAAGAAGTGTAAAAGGGATCAATATCAACTAAAGTAATTTTATGGTTCAGACAGTAATACAAGCAAGAATCACTAAAAATAGAAACACTGATGGGAATTAACTGAATACATTGAATGTAGGGAAACTGAACAATTCATCTGAATAAATGCATTGTATGAAGCCAGTTTCTGAATATTCTAGCGCTTTCTGACAGAAGAAACTAATAATATTAATTAAATTTGGGATAAAATAGAATTTGGTCTCAATGAAACAGCATAAAATGTAGATAAACAAGACAAAACAGGAATGGGAGGTTTGATGAAGACAGCTAAACAACATTTTAAAGAAAAACCAACACTGTAGAAAGAAAACTGAAAGGAATGCAAGATAGAACACACTATATTATGAAGGTTATAGAAGAGAATGTGATAAAGTATTTGGAAAGAAAATGACAGAATTGTTTAAAAGTATAGTTTCTCCAGGGTTTTGTGTAGGGAAATTCGCCAGCATTCCAATTAGACAACTTTCTTGCTTGAATCTCAAGGTCAAAATAGTAATGTCATGTGATCTGTTCTTCCTACTGCACTTACTTCTGCAGCCTCATTGGCTGCACATATATTGCCCACCTCCTGCATAGATGGCTTATTTCGAACAGCTTCTCTACATATTCTATGGACACACTATAAACTGTATAATATCCAGAGATAGGATAATTGCAGAGAAACTAAACACTCTTATGCTCGAGTTAACATAGTAAAGAAAGTATTGAAGCCATACCCATGCATTATAAAGGACAAATGATTACTAACAAAAATTAAGTTCCTGTTTACTGGTCCAATTATTATAATAAACAATTTGAGTGCTATACTAATCTAGATGTGATTAAAGAAGAATTTCTACCATCTACTATGAATGTAGATCCATACATTGAGCCAACAGATATCATAGATATAGAAATGGACATCTCTAAATTAAAAAAAAAAACAGTAAAGCATCAGATATAGATCACATACAAACTGAATTAATTTAGACTGGAGGTAAGGAGATGAAAGAAATTATAATTAACTTGTAATAAATATATGAGAATATAATAGGAAGAAGTCAATTAGCCATGAAGGATGCATTTATTAGCCTAGAGAAGGCTTAAATCTTAAAATTAACCAGGCCAAGACAAAATATATGCCTGTGATTAAAGGTAAATGTGAAGCGTGCCCATCTACGAGTAGTTTGTAAGTTGGCACATATAAATTTGAACTGGTTCATAGCTTTATTTATCTAGGATCTGAAGTAAATTGTAGAAATGACAATTCGGCTGAAATACATCTACGGATCATGGCTGCAAACAAATTTTTTTTTGGACTCAGGACAATGTTTAGATCTCAGTTTATATCTAGAAAGACAAAAATACTCATGTATAAAGTTCTCCTTAGACCAGTGTTAACTTACGCATCAGAAACTTGGACCATGTTGAAATCTGATGAGGAATTATTAAGGCGTTTTGAAAGGAAGATACTGAGATCCATTTTTGTTGCCGTGAAAGAAAATAATGCATGGAGAAAGAGATACAATAATGAATTGTATAAATTGTACAATCGGCCAGATATTTTGAATTTTGTTAAAGTTAATAAATTGGCATGGGCTGGACACATTATTCGCATGGACAACAAAAGGATTACAAAAGAATTTACAATGAACAACCACTAATGGCCAGAAAAGTTGGAAGACCTAAATTAAGATGGGAGGATGGTATAATTCAAGACATTAAAATTTTAAAAATAAAAAACTGGAAGAACGAAGCGCAGAACAGGGAAGTCTGGCATAGGTTTCTGAAGGCGGCCAAGGCCCACATGGGGTGTCGAGCCAATTATGATGATGAAATATATGAGAGGAAAAGAAGAATACATGAGAATGGAAAATTGGTCTTAGGAACCAAATTCATAAAAAGGGTGAATTAATGCAATGTGGAAATTACAGTGCAATCACTTTGCTATGTACAAAGAAGCTGTCTGATAATCTCTACCAAAGAATGTTGCCATACTATGAGTAAATCATATGGGAATACCAGACTGGATTCATGGTGATTGCTCAACAACAGACCAAATTTACATAATGAGACACATCTTGGAAAAATGTTGGGAACAGAATATTGCAACACATCATATTTTCGTGAATTTTTAAGTCAGCATATGATAATGTTTGGTAGAAATAAATATGGTATAACATGCAGCATTTGTATGTTCCTCAAAAAGTTGGTTATTATGTGTAATTACTTACTAAGGCATATCGTGTTGTTAAGAATCGCAGATAGATATATAATGAATTTGTTCAAAAAAGTCTCGGACATGGAAATGCCAAAATGCCATTTTCCCAATTTTGTTTAATATAGCTTTGGAAATAACTATAAGAAAATCAAGGATTCAAATGCAAGGTACATTATTTAATAAATGCAGCTAGCTTCTCGCATGTGCTGAAGATTTAGTGATCTTGGGGGGGGGGAAGAATTCCAGATGTTACTAAAATAATGTGTGTGTGTACACAGCTCAAACATTAAAACTTGGACTGGATATAAATGAAAATAAGACCAAAATTACGACTCTTTCTAGGAAAATGTCACAAAATTTTGACATCGTTTACAAATTTGTTTTTCTAGGTACTCTTTTAACCAATAAAAATTATTTTAATATTTAAAATAAATAGAAGAATTTGAATTGCAAATAAAGCATATTATGCTCTTCTTCCCATATTAAAGAGCGAATTTACTTTTAGATGTATCAAAATCAAGATATATATATATATATAGTCCACCGCTGTAGTCTTGAGGTAGCGTGCTGCCTTGTCACGCAGCGGGTCCAGGTTCAATCCCCGGTCGGGACAGTTTTTCTGGGTGAGGTTTTTCCTCACCAGTAAGACAAATATCAGGAAAACTTTAAGGCCCATACGGTCCCCGAAATCATATGGCCATCATCGTTATCATCATCATCATCCTTCACCGGTGTGGAAAGCAATGGGAAGCTACCACACCTTCAATTCCGTAATAAGCTGCAAAGCATAGCCTGGAAATGCTATGATTGCAGTGAATGACCTGCCTTCGGGCAGAATTACTATGGATGGATATAATTATATTTTTTTTGTGTAATACCACCAAGTTGTCTTTTATGACATTTCTGGCTAAACATATAAAACATTGATTAGACCAATTGTTATTTTTTTTATGATTTTGAAACTTGGATACTAGATTCTTATATCTTTAATTGTTTAAATATTTTTGAAAAGAAGGTATTGAGAAGTATATTAGGAACAGTTTGTTTAGATAACATCTGGAGAAGTTATAATAAAGAATCAACACAATTATTAGGAGATCTCGATATTATCTCAAATATTAGGTTTGGCTATTTCAGATGGATTAATACGTAGAATGCCAAATATAAGAAAGGCGAAAAAAATCATCTGCTTCCAACCTCAAGGAACCAGATTAAGAGGAAGACCTAACAAAGGATTGTGGGATTTTGTATGCTAAGACCTTAAAAAATTTAAAGTAGAGAATTGGGAAAAGTTTTTTAGGAGATGGATATCTGGATGAGGCAAAGTTCCATATTGGGCTGTAGTGTAACTGAATAAGAAGATAAAAATATAAATATCTTAACTTACAAGATGCTGTGTCTTTATAAGCCACAAAGAGTTAAATGAATAGTTTGTACATCAGACTTCAAGGAGATGTAGTAGGGCCATGTTACACTTGTCAATAAAATGCATACTACAAATATGTTATTACTTAGGGTGCAGCAATTAAGTCCGTAACTTCTACTATGGGTGTAAGTAAGGGATCAAATGATATTAAACTAAGAGTTCTGTTCTGTCAATGGTTCATATGATGTGCTTTGGTACCAAATTTCACAAAATTAGCCTCTTTCTAATAATTCATGATCTTATTCCACTGGAAATGAGCATAACTGAAATTGATTCTCCACTCAAAAAACTCACTTTCCACCCATTTATCATTTGTAATTTTTCTAACCTAAAGTGTAGAATCACATTACTAACAGTGACACATGCAGTTATGATTTATTAATAATACAATAAAATAGTATATTACAATGTGAGGTTGAGAAGTGGTTTTCACAGAAGCAAGGAAATAATTGAAATGTGTGTAAGAGTGAGGTTTTTAATTTCTGAGATTCTGTACAACACTTCATGAACATGTGTTGTACATTATATTTTGCATGATGGTGTTTTCAAAGTAATAAATAATAGTAAAATAATAACATCTTTGTTGAAATTATTTGCATTCATTACAAACAACTGATTAATGTTAACAGTGTGGCCAATGTTTATATTCCAAATGCTGAAAATAATTTAGTTGATACTACAGCAGGTTGTGATACCAATCAGGAATAGAATGGCGGCAAGTACAACTTTATTGTTTTATATTGTTCAAATAAATTTCAGTTTATTTAAAATGTATTCATTTGTTTTGTATGATGTCTATTAACTCTATCTTTTGGATATATTTTTGTATATACATTGTACATAGTATACATAAAGGGCAGTAGTTTTACTTCCAGCACTAGGTAGGTAATTTGTAATATTACTGTATAGTCATTTGGTTGGCAACCCCGTCCCGTAATTTAGGAAACTGAAGTATCAATTGTGGTTGCCATTGCTGTAAGTATGACAGAATGCACTATCGTGCAAAAAAATAAATCTCAATTAAAATCTTAACTACAATTTTACTGCCAATTTGTAAGAAATCTGTTTTTTACTCTTGTACCATTATCAGGACGTCTCAATGATAAGAATTATAATTGCCAAGTGGAGGAAAAAGTAATTACAGCTAATTAGCCCTATTCAGTTGAGTTCCATTGAAAAATTTGAATGTAAAATACAAAAATTGATGCTTTTAAAGTATTTAACACCTTTGTGCTAACTTACTAATCTTCTTTCTCTTTCATCTCAATTTTGAAGAGATCAAATGGTGTAATGTAACTAATTCTGATAAATAATAATTTAATATGCTAAAGATCTAAAAGTAGGCCTACTGTCATATTTTTAAAATAATTAATGTTGATGCAACCAGTTGTTTCAACATTTATGACACTAAATATATTTAGAACATAACTTTAGGAAGTTTCCCACTTTCTTACAACATTATTACTCATATGGGGTGTAAGAACATTTGCAGCATGAATCTGTTATATTTACTTTGATATGAATTTATGTCTTGGTATTCATAAGCTGTTGGTATACACTGCTGACATAGTATTATTAGGTGATAACAAGAACATACTGATAGCCAATACTCTCATTCAAGTAGGTATCACTTAAAAACTGGAGCTGGAATTAAATATTAACAAACTAAACATATGGTAGGAATATATTATATATAGTGGAAATGGACAGTTATTGAAAAAAATAGGGAAATTTTTATGAAGTGGCTGAATTCAAATACCTAGGAACCATAATTACAACTAGGACAACATTGTGCATTACTTTTGGAGTGACCCTCATATATAGCGCTGCATCCGTTGAAAATAGTGACACAAAATCATTCTAGTTACCATTTGGCCACAGATAGCTCATTGTTCTGTCAAACAATTTGCATTTGGTGGAGAAATTTGCTCTCTCAAAGATTTCACAATTTGCGAGGAAAATGTCACCACTGTTTTCTACACTCATTTCCCTAAAGTTATATTTGCAACAAAGTGACCAAACAAATCTGTGGTCTAATGAATTGAGAACAAGATGCATTTCTTGTCCAATTATTCTCATATGACATTGATGGTTCTGTTGTAACACCTTTCGATAAACCTCTTTCTAACCGTAGACTAATGTGGGATGGATTTTCCAGTGTATATCTGCAGGAAACCTAGGAACACATTATAACTGAGTTCATGGAACAGAAAGTTAGCTTGGACATAAGTTTTGCATAACTCTTCATGAAAAAATGCATTCACTGAAGTCACACTAGTGCAATGTCCAAGAAGCATTTGTTGTATTTTTTTCTTTCTCCTCCTGCTTGAAATCACATTTATGTTTTACTCTGTTCATATGTTCATGGTGAATCTCTTTTCTCCTCCAAATTTCACTTCACAAATTTTACAGTACAATATGGAACCATCCTTAGAAAATACTGTATCACTTACTCCGTAACAAACTGTTTTAATTTCACAAAAGTACTTGTTTTTATTTTCGGCATGTCAAAATAAAAATACCTATATCACATTTTACTTGAACTACTAGCTTTCAATCCATAAATGATTGAATTGTGTAAACCTGAAGATAAAGATATTTAGGTTATAGCACTGGGCTGCAAAACCATGCCCCACAATGGACAACCAGTAGACAAAATTATCCATGAAGCAACCATAAAAATAATATAGAGTTTCACATTCACACATGAACTGTTTGATTGAAGAAGTGCAAATGTTCACATCCACACATGAATTGTTCATTTTGGAGCAGTCCAATAGTTTAGATTTTACGTTTCCGAAAATTTATTCTACATACATCTTCTTCTTCTTCTTCTTCACTTCCTGGTTTAGGCATTAATTGCCTGTTCCGTCTTCACTAATAGATCTGAGACCATCTCTTCCGAGGACGTCCGACATCTCTTCTTCCTCTCGGAAAATAATGTATAAAAATGACAAACGCCTGGATTTGTTCTTAAAAATGAGTTTAAAATTACTTATAACATTTAAAAATGCCACATCAGAAAAAATGCAGGAATAAAATACCCACAAAAGAAGTTTAATTCCACCCAAGATTGGATGAGCCGTATTTATTTTCCACAGAGCATCGTACTAGCATAATTTGAAAAAAAGATACAAAGTCATTGTAATCCTGTCCTATTGTTAACTTCAAAGGTCTTTATGCAATTTTGTGCATAATTTCATTAAAATAAATAGTAATTTCCATGGTGCTTTCTTTTTTAATTCCAAATTTATTTTCTTCTAACATATGTAGGCCCCTAACAACTTTACAATTTTGTCATACAGGATGCAACTTTTGTTCCTATTTTTTTAACTATATAATCTAACATATAACAGGCAGTCGTCTATGAGCAAGCCACTGATCGTATCACTTTGAGGTAAATCATACCTGTTCAGTTGTTTGTCAAGTCACCAATATAATAGAAGTAAAATACCTGGCTTAAGTGCAGGAGTTAATGCATTTGATTCCACTGCAAATAATTTTAATATTTTATACAGTTATTAGAAGAGATAGAGAGACAAATTTCCGTATCTTTTAATATTTGAATAAGATGAGTATCTATTAATAATATGAAGGGAGATATTCTCAGCTATTTGAGATGTAGGGCTTGTTAGTGATATGATTTCAAGTGTGATTCTCCATCCATCCATAGTAATTCTGCCCGAAGGCAGGTCCTTCACTGCAATCATAGCATTTTCATGCTATGCTTGCAGCTTTACTAGGGAATTGTGTAGGTATGGTAGCTTCCCGTTGCTTTCCACACCGGTGAAGGATGATGATGATAATGATAATGGTAAGGATGATAATGATAAGGATGATGGCCATATGATTTCGGGGACCGTTTGGGCCTTAAAGTTTTCCTGACATTTGTCTTACAGGTGAGGAAAAACCCCGATAAAAACCTCACCCAGAAAAACTGCCCCGACCGGGGATCGAACCCGGGCCCGCTGCGTGACAAGGCAGCACACTATCTCGAGACCACAGCGGTGGACATGTGATTCTAAATAGTAAATTATATTATTTCATAACTGCAAAATATTCAGTCGCTCAGAAAAAATGAGCGCTGCTTGAAATATTATAAGTGTCACATCTTCTGCATTGTACATTTGAAGGTTTTTTCACACGACCACGCAATATTGAAGTAGCTTTAATTTGCTTATTAGGATCAGTAGTCTAAAATATGTTACAGATAAGACCAGATAGTAACACTTATGAGGCTGTGAAGAATGTAATACTTCTACGGATTGAACAGAGATATTATGTGAAGTAATAATGAAATTTTGCAAGTAATTTGTACATGAATAAGAACGTAAGAAATGCAGGCTGCCTTATGAAAGTTACGAAAGCATACATGGTTAAAACATGGACTATGATAGATACTGCACTTCGTTGGTCTCCAGTTTGATCCCATGCAGTACTTCTATTTTAGTGAACAGATTTCTCAACACAGATCTAGAAAATTATAAAAAGTCTTCATTCTGCTAAAGACTATTCATCTACACATTATATTTAGATGAACATAAAACAGTATACACTAAACAGGAAAAATTCACTAGTATACAATGGTCGGTTCACCATCTATAGAGAAAAGTTAGAACTATGGCCAATAATGCCATTCCGATGTGTAATTAGGTAGGCCTATGACATATTAAGCATTTTAACATGTATGAATAAATTGCACAATCCTGCGTATATTCACTTTTAAATATAAAATGATTACTTAATAAGGCATGCATAGAAATGCCCCATATACTGTTTTTGGAAATAACATTACAGACACATTATCGGAAATAATGTGGAGACAACTCTTGGAATGTTTATAAATAGACAGTGCTGGGAAATAGGTCTAAATTATGTTTATTTTCATCATCCATAATAATTCTGCCCGAAGGCAGGTCTTTCACTGCAATCATAGCAATTTCATGCTATGCTTTGCAGCTTTACTAGGGAATTGTAGGTGTGGTAGCTTCCCATTGCTTTCCACACCACTGTTGGATGATGATGATGATGGCCATATGATTTTGGGGACCATTTGGGCCTTAAAGTTTTCTTGACATTTGTCTTACAGGTGAGGAAAAACCCCGATAAAAACCTCACCCAGAAAAATTGCCCAGATCAGGGATCGAGCCCGGGCCTGCTGTGTGACAAGGCTGCACGCTACCACGAGACCACAGCGGTGGACTATTTTTTTCATAATCCCTCAAAATGGCAGGCAGGCAATATCGTCTGCTGATCATAAGAATCATTCACATATAGTACAAGTAAGCCTTCAACATTGTGAAACAGATTCCTCTCTCTGATAATAACCCGTGTATTGATCTCTGTGAGACACCATGCTTGACTAGTAAATATTGAGACTTAGTACTATTAAAAAGCACAAGCTCTCCATCGCTGTGCTCTCAGGGTAACATCATTTCCTTTTATGCAGCATGTCTGGGTAAGATCCCCGATCGAGTTAACTTTCTGGATGAGGTTTTTTTTTACTCATTCTTGTGACAAATGTCAGAAGACTTTTACATATTGTCTGGTCATCATAATCATCCATACCATATTTGCCTTGTTTATTATGAATGAATAAATTAAAGAGTGGTGTGTGTCTTGTCTCAAATGTTTTTTATTGTATTTGAGGTGGCCTTGCATTGAGCTGAGAACTCATCCAGGAAGGCCCTCCATGTGCTTCTGTTTGATCCATATGTTTAAAATTATTTCTCTTGACAGGTCATTTCCCAAATAGACCCGGGTGCTGTGGGGGCTACTAAATCTACCTATAAAGGGAGAGGTTAAACTAAGTTAAAGAGAGAGAAAGACTGCTCAGTTGAAGAACCCCATCCTACCGCTGTACGATTGTCTTACTGCCATCTGCATCTGCATATAACCAATTAATTACAGTTTTGTCGGCAGAAATAAGATGTTTGTAAAGACAACTACTTTGCCAACGCAACGACCGAAAAAGAATGGTTATAAATAAAATACATTTTTAACTGGACTGGCGATACACGGTTTTCAGCATAAAATTGAAAGTAATGATTGTTCCCACAAGCCAACCACAGATTGCGTAAGCATTCTTTACGAAGTGAAAAGGAAAGTCTAAGCGGCAGTTCCTCCTGAGTATTTTCCATGGACACAGTGCACATCCAATATCTAAGAAGCTTGTATTGTAATACAAGTTAAAAAATACAAAATAAACAGCAATAGACCGAGTGCCACTCATTACACATCATTCAAACGAACGCAGATTAATATTTCTGTTTCTGACGCATTGAAAATCATTGGACTCGCAGACCCATCCGCCAAGAAGGACGGGGCTACAGAACTCAGCATTTATATTGTAAAACAAGAGCCAAGATCTATTCTGCGTATGCTTGGTTGGTACTCTTTCTCTGTCGATCTCCCTTTTATTTCTCTTTCACGTTCGATCTGACCAATTTTCCTTCCTTCGAATATTTCATGTACAGTGCTTCCACATATAAAATGTTAACTCAAAAGACGAAATTATATTTTAATTGCATATGCAACGACAAAATAAAACTAATATTTATTTCTTGAAGTGGTGGTTGTGACTTCGGATAATTGGCATTTCATTTTGCTATGATTATTATTCTAAAAGCTCATGTGATTGCACACCCATGTAATTTCATCAGTTCCTAAGTCGCTACTGTATAAGATATATCCGTAACTTTATTACAGTGTACTACAAGTAGTGTCTAAATTCGGAATAAATGGGCATTGTGCGTATTTTTTTCCTATAATTGCAAGTTCTCAGATTAGTTCGTAATATACTTTATTTGTCATATTCATCAACAGGGTTTACCTCCATCCATACTTGCAAGGTAACAGCAAATACATATCACTTCTATATCTGAGAAAAACCAGTAATAAGATTTTATCTTAAATATCAGAGATTTTTTTATTTTCGTTAGAAGGTATAGAAATAATATCCATGTGAATGAAAAAAAAGGGGGGGAGGAAAACTGAACATAAATTAGATATGAACAAATCATGACGAACCGTAAATTGAAATGATTGATAGGCCTACATGCCATTAAACATATCCAACAAACAATGGTAGACCTACTCTCCTAGATTTCATACCAATTGACTTCAAATTAATACTCGTATTTGTACAGATAAATCTGTAATTACAGTTCAAGGAATATAACGTACTCATGTTTATATATTCTATTTTATCCTAGCATAAATGTAAGATTACTGGAACACGTTATTCCTTTTATTCAATTATATACGCAATTTTTGTTTTGTGACTTATTTCTAAACATTAAATTGAGGTTAGCTCGCAAAACGATAGGTGCCGATAAAAAAGCTTTCTTCTTTTTATATTTTCAGCCGACGATAGATCGGAAGGAACATGTAACTCGTTATCAATTGATACCATTTAATATGTTAAAAAATCTCGATTCTACAACCGCTACCTTTATATCAAACACATGAGAGGGATTGTTTATATACAACCAAGTAGGCCTACGTACTGTTTAATGCCCCATTGTAAAGGAAGGGGATTCACATTAATTTGTTAACAACGTATGATACTGTTATTCTGGTACAACAACAAGAAGTTTATGAAGCAAAATATACTTTTTTTTTATTTCTGTAGTTACGGGTACCAGTACAGTACTTAACAGGATTGAAAGTAAACAATCCATAGTAGTAAATTTTATCTTAGAAATGAAGTAAGTTTATGAAGTCAGGCCTAACATTTTTAAACTAATGTTTGTGCTTAAACATGTCAGACAATCCTTATCCGTACTTGCGATTAAGTAGATTTAGGCTAAACGTTTTAATACATGATGACAATAATTTTGGAAGAAACGGTTTATTGTGATATTATAACAGTAATAACGTCTACATTGAGGCTTATACAACGCGAAAATGTAACTATTAATTTTAGGACCAAGCAATACGTATTATTACCTAACCGAAATTACCTAAATAGTAATCCATCCTAGACAAAATGAGCATTAAATATAAGGTTAGGAGAGTTTATATTTGTTTCGGCTCAACTGTAGAATTAGTTCCACTTTGATTTTCCATACTTTATTCTTGTAATTCTGTTACTCTACGTACTACTTCTGTCTTTACTAACATTTTGTACTATTTTAAATGTTTTACAATGACACTTATATTTTACAATAATTAAATACTTATTTACATATGCAATGATTTTCAAATTTGTACAGAACTTCAGTTTACATGCCCGAGATGCGTGAATGCTTTATGTAACTTACACAAGATGTCGGTAAGATCAATGCAGCAATTGCAATTAATTCAACACCATATTTCAATAATTTCAATTGTTAGGTTAGTGTTAATGTTGGTGTACGCTTCAGTAAATAATATGCTTGTGATTTTATTTCTTAAGTTAGGAAGGGAGAAGTTATTTATATTCATTTCTAATAAACGTTTGGGAATTTATTGCACAGGTTGGTCACATCAATTTTACAGCTATGTTATTTCATCTATCGACGATTCTACGGGCTTTTAGTAGGACTTTATAGATATATGGTTCCACCTAGTGTCAGGTCTATAAACGTATACACATGCATACTGTTATTTTTTGGACTTATAAAATGCATGGTGTAAATCAAACTACAGCTTTTTCTTCATTTAAATTTAACTATTATGTTTATGACCAAGCAATATGTATTACGAACTATCCAAAATTACCTACATAGTTATCAACCCTAGACTAAAAAAGCATTAAATATAAGGTTAAGAGAGTTAATGTTTGTGTTGGATAAACTACTAAATAAGTTCCACTTGATTTTTCATACTACATTCTTGTAATTTAGTTACTCTATGTACTTCTTTTGCCTTTAAAATGTTAGTTAAGACAGAACAAGTACTTAGAGTAACCAAATTACAAGACTGTAGTATGGAAAATGAAGTAGAACTTATTCTGTAGTTGAGCCAAAACAAATATAAACTCTCTTAATTTTATATTTAATGCTTTTTTGTCTAGGGTTGATTCCTATTTAGGTAATTTCTGTTTGGTTATAATACGTATTATTTGGTCTTAAACTGAATGCTTAGATTTTAAATGAAGAAAAAACTCTAGTATGATCCACCATGCAATTTATAAGTCCTAAAGAATAACAGTATGCATGTGCATCCCTTTATAGACTTGATGCTAAGTGGAACCACATATCTATGAAGTCCTACAAGAAACTTATAGAATTTTCGCTAGATGAAATAATGTAGCTGTAAAATTGATATGAATGCATGGTGGAAATCGAAGTACAGTTTTTCCTTCATTTAAATTTAACTATTGAGTTTAAGAGAAAGTAATATGTATTATAACCTAACTGTAATTACCCAAGCAGTAATCAACCATAGGCAAAAGAAATCATTAAATATAAGGTTATGAGAGTTTATTTTTGTTTTGGCTCAACTACGGAATTAGTTCCACTTCACTTTCGATACTACATTCTTGTAATTCTTTTACTCTACATATTTCTTCGGTCTTAACTAGATCAGTTTTGTACTATTTTTAAATATTTTACAACAATACTTATAAAATTTTTACAGCTAATTAAATACTTATTTACATATGGCATGATTGGCTTCAAAGTTCTATTACAGAACCTCAGTTCACATGGCACGTGATGCATGTAATGCTTAACGTAACTAGCACAAGATGTCGGTAAAATCATTGTTACCACAATTGCAATTAATTCCACACCATATTGCAATAAATTTACTTCATTTTGTTAGGTTATTTTACACTTCACGTAATAACACATTCATGTAATTTATTTTCTTAGATTTAGGAAGGGGAGAAGTTATGTACATATTCATGTTCTAATAAGATATTTGGGGATTTATGGCACAGGCTGGTCATATCTAATTTTTGACCGTACAGGGAGCTTCCGTTATTCAATCTAGAGCGACATACTATATATAAACTTTTTGTATGACTTCATTACATATGTTGTTCGCGCCTAGCGTCAGGAGTGTATAAACGAAAACACATGCATACTGTTAATCTGTAGTACTTATAAAATTCATGGTGGAAATCAAACTACAGTTTTTCCTTTAATTTTTTTTAACTATCCCACCAGGTTATCTTTATGACATATCTGGTATTCTGCTGAATTTGCCAAATTGTGGTAACCCACTTCTTAAGTAGGGACGCCTGGAAGACAGAGTTACATTACGCCGATGATATGAATAATAATGAAGCGCCAGTTGACTCCTCAAATTTAAACTATACCTAAATCCAGATCATGGGAGACAATTATTATATTAAGGTGGTAAAATATACTTAGAAAAATTGTTATAATAAAATAACTCAACTCTAGAATTCGTAAAATTCTTGAGAAATAAACAATTAACAAATTTATCACACAGATTTGAATCGTGACACTAATGACCAGAGGTGTTAAAGTGCATCATTAAACAAAGTACTGACAAAATTAAAGAGAGATATTTTAATATACATTGGTAAAAAAGTATGCACATTTCAAAACTGGAAATTTTGGGCTAAGTATTTGAAACTGTCCAAGTGGTGTTTATCAAGCTATGCTTTATTTTCATTTAAGAATTATATGATCTTTAACCAAGACAACTCTTGTGTCTCATACAATGAATTACGGTATAAGACATCTTAGTTCAGTTAGTATTTCAGAACAATTCTGTTGAGTAGTACATTCTTGAAAATCAATTTGATATTTATTTTGATTACTATGAGATTTATGATCCCACTCCAGAACTTAGGAGGCCCTAGGGTTAGTAGGAGGTTTTTAGATAATTGGCACAAGATATCAGTTGTGTTGTTAGCCCTGTGTGATGGCTGTATTTAGCCCCAAAACATGCATCTGGTATTCATTTCCATTAGACGCTGAGTTGACTCGAGGGTCATGGTGCTGCTAGAAAGTTAAGGCGAGTTTATAATTCTTGACCCCCAACCTTCTGGCTTTTTGTATTGACTTAACTAACCATGCTGTGTTCTAATAAAAAAAACTCAAACTCTCCAATTCACAACATTCTTGAGAAATCAGAAATTGACAAATTCAATTATTATTACTAAAGACTCACGACCTCATGAATTAGTCCCTATATCATGTAGGCCTACAAGCCCTAATGAACAAGCAAAATCTTAATACTCATCTACAAAAGTATATAGATGCATTATTTTGTAGACTGAAAAAAGAATGGGGTATGTGCCACAACAATCAATTTCCATTTTATTGCTAAGATATGGGCCATGTGCCTATGCCAATATGATAGAAACTGGACTATGTAATAACAAGCCTTTAGTCACAAGAATGTGCCTGACATACCAAGGACAATCAATTTTTTTTTGTTTTCTCAAACCTGGCTGAGTGCCAAATTCAAATTTCTATTTTTAGTCCAAAAATGTAGTAGTTTCACATGTTCCTATGACTTAGTATTCAAATTTGTACAATAATGAATAATTATTACATCTTTTATAGGCACAGAACACAGAGGAAATGGAAAAATCTCCGTCGTCAAATAACACTGAAGTGAGTATATTACATAATGAATTGAATAGAGCAATAATTTCTCAATATAGAAAAAATTCATAAATAATAAAAAATTAGATTGCTTGAAACTAAATTATATATATATATATATATATATATCCCTCCATGGTATCTTTACCTTGTCGTGGTGGAGTGGCTTGTGTGCTTAAATGATCCTGAGAGCTATGCCGGCGGTAGCATTGCTGCCGATAGGGTTACCCATGCCGGACTGGTCGAGGGTGATAAGCCAGACGAAATAAGTACCTTGGTCGAAAGAGTGACGATCTTTCACCGTTAAAATACAACCGTCAAGAAATGCGGACATGGGTTCTACTGGGGTAAAATTTTCCGGAGGTCAAATAGTCCCCCATTCGGTTCTCCGGGCGGGGACTACTTCAGGGAACCCATGCCAAAGGCTCAAACACAGGGACATGTTCCTAGGAACATGGAATGTTAGGACTTTATACAATAGCGGGGCACTAGAGATATTAACGCGGGAATTGGATAAATCGCCCTTGGATATAGTCGCTTTACAGGAAGTTAGGTGGCCAGGAGAAGGTAGTCAGGAATCAGGAAGCTTTGCATTATACTATGGGGGTGCAGAAAGACCTGCATTTGGAACGGGTTTTTTAGTCAGAAGGAGGATCCTATCCGCTATCCGAGATATTAAGTTTGTTAGTGATAGGATATCATACATAATTCTAAAGGGTAAACGACATGATTTTATAATTGTAAATGTACATGCCCCCACAGAAGATAAAGATGACAAGATCAAGGATGAGTTCTATGACGAATTAGAATGCTTATTTGATAGCCTTTCACGATATCATTATGAAAATTGTCTTAGGAGATTTTAATGCAAAAGTGGGGCGGGAAGATATATTCAGACCAACAATAGGCAAATTCAGTCTTCATGAAGATAGTAACGACAACGGGGTTAGATTAGTCACATTTGCCACATCAAAGAATCTCATTGTTAAGAGCACAACATTTCAGCATAAGGATATTCATAAATACACCTGGACGTCCCCAGATGGAGAAACTCAGAACCAGATAGATCATGTATTAGTGGATAAACGCTGGCACAGTAGCATCATCGATGTTAAATCAGTTAGAGGGACAGACTGCAATTCGGATCATCATCTGGTCAGAGTGAAAATCAGACAACGGCTATCGCTTATGAGAGGAACAAACGCTAAAGATGATTCTGTAAAATATGAATTAAAAAACTTGAAAAATGATGAAATGCGGCAAGAATACCAAATCAAAATTGCTAATAGATTTGAAGTACTGGAAACTTCAGATGACAATGTGGCAAACGAAGAAGAAACTGATATAAATAAAGAATGGGAGGCTATAAGAGATACTATTAAATTGTCAGCATCAGAAAGCATTGGTTGTTTAAAAAAGAGGCAAAACAAGAAATGGTTTGATGAGGAATGTGCCGACATCGTAAAGAAAAGAAAGCTAGCAAAAATGAAATGGTTACACGAGCCAAATGAGGTAAATTTAGAGCAATTGGGTAGTGTTAGACGGGAAACCACCAAGTTACTAAAGAGTAAGAAGAGGGAATATTTGAGAGAGAAGATTAATGATCTTGAAATGAATGCAAAAAATAGGAACATTAGAGAATTATATCAGGGAATTAGTATAGAGAAGAAAGGGTTTCAGGCTAGAACAAACATAATTCGGAATGAAAATGGGGATATGATTGCAGATTCCAAGAGTATATTAAATAGATGGAAAAGTTACTTTAATCAGCTATTAAATGTACATACAGAACAGGACATTGAGGAGGATAAGTTACAGACAGCAGAAATGCTAGTCGCAGAGCCAAGTGCATTAGAGGTTGAAATGGCAATTGAAAAATTGAAGATGTATAAAGCATCAGGTTCAGATGAGATCCCAGCAGAACTGATAAAATCAGGGGGAGAAAAATTGATGGACAAGATACGCTGGTTGCTTACTATGATTTGGGTAAAAGAAGATCTTCCAGATGAATGGAAGGAATCAATTATCATACCAATTTATAAGAAAGGAGATAAAACTGATTGCAACAACTATAGGGGCATCTCATTACTTTCAACTTCGTACAAAATTCTAACAAATATATTAGTAAGCAGACTTACTCCCTATATTGATGACATTCTAGGAGATCATCAATGTGCATTTAGAAGAAACAGGTCTACAACAGATCAGGATTTTTAGTATAAGACAGATTTTAGAAAAGAAATGGGAATATAATGGTACTGTACATCAACTATATGTAGACTTCAAAAAAAGCATATGATTCAATTAAGAGGGAGAAGTTATATATTATCCTGCTGGAGTTCGGAATTCCTAAAAGTTAGTTAGACTTATACGAATGTGTCTAAATGGCTCAAATAGTAGGGTGCGTGTAGGCAAACAGTTTTCAGACACTTTTGAAATCCAGAATGGGTTGAAGCAAGGAGATGCACTATCTCCTCTACTATTTAATTTTGTACTAGAGCATGCCATTAAATCTTTAGAGAATGAGGAAGGCCTACAACTGAATGGTATTAATAAGCTGTTAGTTTATGCTGATGATGTAGTACTACTGGCCGATAGCGAGGAGATACTAAAGGCCAACACGCACACACTATTGAGTAACACTAAGAAATTAGGACTGGAAGTAAATATCAGTAAAACTAAATATATGGTCACACATAGAAATACATTATATAATGGAAATGGACAGCTAATGACAAATGAGGGAAATTTTGAGGAATTGGCTGAATTCAAATACCTAGGAACAATAATCACAAATAGGAATGAGATGCACAAAGAAATTAAACATAGGCTCAATTCTGGAAATGCATGCTATTATGCATTGCAGAGACTTTTGATGTCCCAACTCCTTTCAAAAAACGTTAAGCTGAAAATATATAAAACTATTACTCTACCAGTTATATTATATGGGTGCGAAACATGGACTCTTACTTTAAGGGAGGAAAGGAGATTACGAGTATTTGAGAATAAAGTTCTTAGGAAAATTTTTGGACCAAAGAGAGATGAACAGACAGGTGAATGGAGAAGACTACATAACAATGAACTACATGGTCTTTATAGGAAGCCAGATATAATAAGAACAGTTAAGTCCCGTAGACTGCGATGGGCAGGACATGTTGCGCATATGGGGAATGAAAGACGTGCATGGAAACTTCTTGTAGGAAAGCCAGAAGGAAAACGCCCAGTTGGTAGACCAAGAATGAGGTGGGAGAACAACATTAACTATGATTTGAGGGAAGTAGATTATACAGGGAATGACTGGAAAGCATTAGCTCAGGATAGGGATGTATGGAGAGCTTATGTCCGTGCGGCCATGAACCTACGGGTTCGATAGTGCCAGTGAGTGAGTAAGTAAGTAAGTATATATATATATATATATACATAATTAGGAAATTTCAAACATGTACTTCAGTTTAATATCTGAGGGATTCTGGTACCACAAAGGTGAAAAATAACTACAAATTGAAGAATCCTGGTGCATTTGCAATTGATTATTGTTTGAAAACCACGTGATATAGATCAATGTGCTTTTGTACAATGTTCTACATTGTTCCAAGTTTTTCTACAGTAAACATGTGCCTCAGGATGTGAATACAGTATTCCAAACCATTTCACTAATGTTGCAAAGGTTTAATTTATACCAATCTGCAATAATCCATTACCACAGAAGTTTTAACATTTGTAGGGTTCAGCAAGTTAAATTTAAATTTCAAACCAGAAAGTCCTTATCACTTAACATTATTTTCTTATTTTATGGTATAATGTTTTGAAAATTATTACTTACATTTAAAATTGTTGAGATTTACTTTAGGTCAATATATGAAAATGAGACAATCTATGTATTTTAAAGATCTGTTGTGCTCGCTCGCATTACAGCATGCCTATATCCTGACTAGTGGGACCAGGGTTAATTAAATTGATTTAATTGTTTAATTTTTTAATTTTGGGACCAGAAGTCATGATGATAAACAATTTTCAATTGCTAGATTTTGCACCAGATTCCTGCATTAAATTTCAAATCTCTCCACAGCACATGTGTTGAGAAGGCATGTGAAACTGTTGACAGTGATTCATAATACATAATTTGATTTTATATCATTTCTCTGTTTTGTAAAAATATAAAGTAAATTAAAGTAATCCCACTACACACCTCAGGAAGCACTTGGGGTAGTAGGAGGTTTAAGGCTCCAACTTTTTCTGGACAATCGCCACTTGATGTTAGTCGGGTTGTCAGCCCTACGTGACGGCCGGCTTTACCCCCAGAACAAGCATCTGGTACTCATTTCCATTAGAGGATGACTCGACCCCAGGACCATAGTGCTGCCAGAAGGTTTGGGTCAGTATAAAAATCCTGACCCCACTGGGACTTGAACCCTTGAACTTCCAGCTTAACTTGCATAAATCAAATATTATGAATATAAAACAATTCATTCAAAAAATTATATTATAGAGATAGGGTACTTTTCAAATCAACCAATCGCATTTCTCGTCTTGCATCAACAAAGGAATGCTTCATGAATCGATAGATCGAAACTTCATTCCACCTTATGGTTATCGATGAACATGTATATTTTGCTTTCAAGTTGTGACGTTAGGGCTAGCTAGCTGGTATTCAATGACTTTGTCATAAGCTTCATCTAGTGCAGCGACAACCCACTAGTGTGGGTTATGGATGGTTTATCAACCATGCATCGAAATATGCATGCGTGAATTCATCTGTAATTTAGTAGCTGGTGTTAGAAGGGGTAATGTGAATAGAGAAAGCTCCGTCAAACCGAATGCAATACATAACTGTTGGCATGGCAGAAAATTTTAAATTTAATGATCACTCGTAATTTCTTTGAATGAAAGTTGGTAAATCTGTTAGTTTGGTTTAATCTAATGTTATGAATATACTAATTACCACAGCAGTGCTAGGGTAACTGGGGTTGAATGCACGCCACAGCTTTTATATATAGCATTGTCATAGTGGTAAAATAACATTTTTAACAAAAATGGGATATTCCGTGTAAGTGTCTGTAAGCGACATATTTTTTTAATGTTAAATATGGGCAAGTCCAATTCTGACTCTTTATTCTGATTTGTTTACAACAGATAATCTTTGTTAAATTTACTCACACAAAAATGAGACTGATTAAAATTATTTTTCTCAGAATCAATGAAAATGACATGTCACATTACCACTAAGCTCAATATATATAATAATTGGATTCCAGGAACAAGCCAGTGCTGCTCCTACTGAGGTAGAATTTGTTTACTGCACAGAAGAGGAGACTGCTGATTTGAATGACTATACAACTGAATGCAGAAGGCCAGACGTAAGTAGGTCATGTATACACAAAGAAACTAAACATTACAAATCACATGTAATTTCTAATTACTAAATTTGAAAATTATTTTTATTATTCCTGCTCTTCAATAATAGGTATCCCTACAATGGAGGTAGATAGAATAAGCAGGGGATTTGAAACTTTTGGTTTGTAGCACATTTTTTGATGTGCTGAATATAGCTGAACATTGGTAATGTAAAACAAATTATGCACACTCTAGAGGAATTTTATGTGTTATTTATAATAGGAAAAATTGTTCAAAAGTAATCAAGACACATTTTTTTTTTGCACTGAATTGTAATGATACTGTAATTCTGACAATGCATTATTAATTTTAAAGTTAGTGTTCATGCTTGCAGTTTTCTAAGAATAATGAATCCTGGTACACAAAAGTATTCAGACCAAATACCATGTCTATTTTCATCTATCTGTACTTTTCCAATGCATTTTCTTTATGCAGAACACCCTTTGAGAATAAGTGGCCCATAAGCTATTACCTTATAACCTTACCGACCTCCTAAATGTTTTTTTCTTACTCAAGAACAAACTCAAATTTCAAGTTTTATGAAGATATGTATGGTTTGTTAATTCTTCTTAATTTAAGTTTTCTGGGTATCAGTATATATAGTCTTTCATTATATCTTTAAAGTAGGCCTAACTAAGGTAGACTACTGGTAAGTTTCATCAACACAAGTCAAAAAATAGCTTTACATTGATCAAATTGACTTAATAAAATATTTGACCTTTGTAAAAGTCTTCGACATTTCATCAACAAATGTCAATGAAAAAGATCAGACAACTTTGGCTATTTCTCCTTTGCTACATGCAGTATTTAGAAGCTATGATTTAAGCTGACAGAATTTTGTGATTGTAACAACCATTGTTATTAATTCCACCAATTTATCAGGGAGTGTCATTCTTTTACTTGTGTGTTGCGACACTGTATATTAAAAACACATGATATAATTATAAAAGAAATAACCATATTAAATTCTGGGTATAACATACTTTGAAATATCATAAAAAATAAAGTGTACTGTTATGCACATTATCAAAATATCTTAAGGGAAGAACAGAATGGGTTTCATCTAGGAAGATCCTGTTGTGATGACTACTTTTCCCTGAAACTATTGATTGAAAAAGCACAGAGAATTTGAGAGATTCATAATGATTTTAGAAAATTCTTTAACAGAGTAATTTGAAACATAATAATTGCAGACTTTAACATAAGACAAAGTTCCACAACAGCTTATATCAAATATCTTCAATGTATATAAAACAACATGGATTTCTGCCAGAAGCAGGGATAATATTTCACAAAGGTGAGAAATTTACAATAGTTCTAGACAAAGTTGTTTCCATTAATCACTACTGTTTATTGTATACATGAACAGTATTATCCAGGAATGGAGACAGTCATGTCAAGGATCTATCCCAAACAATCAAAATTTACAAATTGATGAATTACTTTCTGCAGATGACTTACCTCTTGTAGCAACTAATTAAGATGATTTTCAATATACAGAACATAATTTAAACATTTCAGATGACAAATGTGATATGGTGAATATAGAGAAAATGATGAGGTGGACTTTTGTGGAAAATACTCTGTCTTAAGCAAAATTTGTTAAAAAAATTAATTGTGTGAATGAGTAAATGATTATTGTTACCTCAGGCAAAAATTATTCATTTTTCTTTGAATTGGATATCACTGTTAAGTATGTAAATATAATAAAACAATGGGAATAATTAACTAAATTACAAAACTTTCATAGTTCAGTTCAGAAAAATACAAGAATTATACCAATAACAACATTAACAAGTCAACACTGTTACAGAAGTGAGTCATGGACAATGAGAAATAAGAACATCCCTTGAATCCCACTCAGTTCAGGATATCAACAGCAGTTTATTCCAAATGGAAGCACAAATGAAATTAAGTGCTCAGTACCGTTCTTTGGGATGTTCAAAGAACAGATGGACTGAAAATCTAGCCTTCAGATTCTTCAAGGGCATCAGGCCTTATATTCGTATGGAAGATGATATGCTGCTCCATATAAATTGTAAACATAATAATAAATGTAATAATCTTATACATTAAGGGATATTCAGGGCTATATAATTCAGAGTTCTCCTTATTAGTATACTCTCTTGTTTGGGAATTATTACATTTGAGAAAATAATTATTATTAAATTATGAGAATTGAGACAAAGTCAATGACATCACTAATAGACTAGTATTATTTAACAATTCATTTTTCTATTAGAAAAGATAAAGTTATCCCATGACAGGCTTAGGAGGCCCTTGAGGCAGTAGAAAGTTAAGGCTCTCTCCCACCCTTTTATACAATCAGCATGAAATATCAGCAAGGTATGATGGCCAACCTTAACCCGAGAACAAATTTCTGGTACTCATTTCTTTCAGAGGTTGAGTTAATCCCAAGGCCACAGCACCTATTGAAGTTTTGGCGTGTTTAAAAATTATGACCCCAGTGGAACTTTAACCCCAAACCTTCTGGTATAGCATACTGCCTTAATCAACTACACTAAAGCATGCTCCAATCATATAATGGTTCTAATATTTCTTTTATTTCTATTTCAAATTTAGGTATGTTATTAATTCAATAATTCACATATTTGAAAATCATGTCATAGAGGAAATAAATTACTCCATAAAAACTTTGGAATATTTTGCAGAAGGAAGATAAAGAAGAGAAATCTTATATTTTTTACAATTATGTTTGGAATAAAAGGTCTTTTATTAATTGAGCTTCAGAATACTATTACCCAATTTGTTTGGCAATGATACAAATTAATTTTATTTGAGAAAATTTACGGTCCTTTGTAGGTATTTAATAGTAATAATAAAAATATTGTAATACAGGCCTACTAGCACATTATTAGAATTGGAAATAGTATCATATTTATGGTTATGAAACGTGTAAATATATGTTAAGCCATTACCCCTCAAAATGATCTTAGCTACAGCAGTTTTACTCCATGTACATGCTAGTAACTACTGTCAGCTAGGAAACATCTATGTTAATCCACTCTAAAATAAGAGACACACAGAAATCAGTGATTTTTTTAATAACAACTCATGTCCCTTAGACCGCTTTAATTTAATTGACATAAAATTATATATGTTTAAGTATAAAAACTTTTAGTGGTGATTTTAGTTTTAATAATCATTATTCTCTAAATATTCTGCATGAACCATTGTTATTGGATATTTCTACACATTACCATAACACATTTCCGATGAAAGGTAACTGACTTCAAATTTGCTTTCGTGTATGTTAAAAGTTTCCTAAACGAATCAAATTTGTGAATCTTATGGCTTCCAAATCTGTGACAAATTTTATATTATTTGACAAAATATTTCTAGCTGCTCTTCAGCAATCTTTGAAATACAATGCAAATGATTACCAATCACATTCTTTGAATCAATATAAGAGTGCTGTTAAAACTAATTTGGCTCTTAGTCAAATCATTTGACTGGCCGAAATTTTTCCATCTAGCAATTTGACTACAGGTGAAAAAGATTTGTTTTACTGAATTGAAAAATTGATTTTGTATGTTCATACTGGTTTTGACCATAGTTGACTTGACTAAGGTTGATAAAGCCAGGAATAGCTCTTTTAATAACTGTTAGCATATAAGTATTAAGTTTCTTTTCATTAGTTGTCTTGTGTAGTAAGTAGTAGGCTTTCAATGATTAATAAAATGAATAAGATTTTTTTTATTCCTAGTCTTATAATAAACAGAGATAAATATGACTATATGATCAATTGTCCTAACCAAGATACTGCATGTGATAAAGTACAAATTTATAGATTGTTTGACACAATCATTTTATAAACAGCCAATGTATATATATATATATATATATATATATTTATTTATATATTTTTATTTATATAATATATTCCCCCCCCCCCATTTTAGACGTTGATCAATTGATGACATCACCTGAAAAAGGTGTACGATTGAACATGATGATCTGAAATAAATGAAGTTTAAAATTTAGTGCACTACTTTGATCCAAACATATTAAATTGAAGGAAAATGGAGTATCTACCTTGATATACATTACTCTGACCTACATCATTAATACAGAAAGACATTTTAACAACATAAAATATTAAAATAATATTCATTTTTTTTTCCATTTCTGCATACAACCTTTTTAGCGTGAACATACAAGTTACAAAATTTTACGTAGAAATAATGAGTGAAATGAACATTGACCAAATTTTGAATGCATCACATTTAGAACACAAAATATTTAACACCTTTTCCTAATTAGGAAACTCAAAAAGTTAGCTCTCTCAATGTTTTGAACTAAATATCAAATGCTACAAAAATCCACTGGTTATCTAAGGTTTGAGAATGGGCGCATTCAACAGGCAATAAAGCACTCTAGTGCTTTAGAAAAAATGGCTGCCATTTGCAGCGGAAATTTATGGAGTTTGTTGAATGAACCGCTGCATGCAGCTATACTGCCAAATTTAAATTTATTCATTGGCTCATTACTTATATTACTACGCGATGCTACTGAAATTAATCATAATACTAATAGTGATATACAGAAATTATGATTTATTTTAATGTATGTACTTCATGAAATTGACGAATAGATTGTTTAAAATGAAATATTATTATAACGAGAAAATTTGTATTTTTTAAATTATTAATATATCAGGCAGCTCCGTGACGCAAGCGATTAGACACTCGCTTCTCACCGTTGATTTCTCGAGAACCATATTTATAATATTTATTATTAGTTTAATCTTATTAATTTGTGATTTAGTGAGAGTAGCTTTTTTTTTTTAACTTGATTAGTCTCGGTCACTATACATAGATTTTGTACTGGAAGAAACGGATCTACGGCATGTTCTTTCGGGGTTTCTCCCATTTTCCCCTACCACAATTTTATTCCACCTTTCTTCTTATTCCAAATTTATATTTTTTGTTCCAGCAACATATTACTTCATTGATATAAATTGCAAAGAGTGTTGGGGATAGGGGGCAGCCTTGTCTCACACCACGATTTATAATTCCTTCTTCAGAAAATCTGTTATTTAATTTAATCTTTATGGTGTTGTCTTTGTAAATATTTTGTATGTTCTGCAGAAGTAAATTTGGTATATTTCTGTCTTCCAATATATTTAAGAGTTTTGATCTCTTGACTGTGTCGTATTGTGATATTATAACAGTAATAACGTCCACATTAAGGCTTATACAACGCGAAAATTTAACTATTAATTTTAGGACCAAGCAATACGTATTATTACCTGACCGAAATTACCTAAATAGTATTCAATCCTAGACAAAATGAGCATTAAATATAAGGTTAGGAGTGTTTATATTTGTTTCGGCTCAACTGTAGAATTAGTTCCACTTGATTTTTTCCACACTTTATTCTTGTAATTCTGTTACTCTACGTACTACTTCTGTCTTTACTAACATTTTGTACTATTTTAAATGTTTTACAACGACACTTATATTTTATAATATTTAAATATTTATTTACATATGCAATGATTTCTTCAAATTTCTACAGAACTTCAGTTCACAAGTTCACATGCCCGAGATGCGTGAATGCTTTATGTAACTTACACAAGATGTCGGTAAGATCGTTGTTGGCAGCAATTGCAATTAATTCAACACCATATTTCAAAAAATTAACTTCAATGTGTTAGGTTAGTGTATGCTTCAATAAATAATATGCATGTAATTTTATTTCTTAGGTTATATAATAAACGTTTGGGAATTTATTGCACAAGTTGGTCACATCAATTTTACAGCTATGTTATTTCATCTATCGACTATTCTATAAGCTTTTGTAGGACTTCATGTGATTGTGGTTCCACCTAGTGTCAGGTCTATAAACGTATACACATGCATACTGTTATTTCTTGGACTTATAAAATGCATGGTGGAAATCAAATTGCAGCTTTTTCTTCATTTAAATTTAACTATTATGCTTATGACCAAGCAATATGTATTATAACCTTACCAAAATTACCTACATAGTTATCAACCCTTGATAAAAAAAACATTAAATATAAGGTTAAGAGAGTTTACATTTGTGTTGGCTACACTACAGAATAAGTTCCACTTGATTTTTCATACTACATTCTTGTAATTTAGTTACTCTATGTACTTCTTTTGCCTTTAAAATGTTAGTTAAGACAGAACAAGTACATAGAGTAACCAAATTACAAGAATGTAGTATGGAAAATCAAGTAGAACTTATTCTGTAGTTGAGTCAAAACAAATATAAACTCTCTTAATTTTATATTTAATTCTTTTTTTTCTAGGGTTGATTACTATTTAGGTAATTTCTGTTAGGTTATAATATGTATTGCTTGGTCTTAAACTGAATGCTTAGATTTTAAATGAAGAAAAAGCTTTAGTATGATCCACCATGCATTTTATATGTCCTAAAGAATAACAGTAGGCATGTGCATACGTTTATACACTTGATGCTAGGTGGAACCACATATCTATGAAGTCCTACAAAAAAAAACTTATAGAATTTTCGCTAGATGAAATAACGTAGCTGTAAAATTGATATGAATGCATGGTGGAAATCAAAGAACAGTTATACCTTTGTTTAAATTTTACTATTGAGTTTAAGGAAAAGCAATACATATTATAACCTACCTGAAATTACCCAAGTAGTAATCAACCATAGGCAAAAAAAAAAAAACATTAAATATAAAGTTAAGAGAATTTATATTTGTTTTGGCTCAACTACGGAATTAGTTCCACTTGATTTTCGCTACTACATTCTGTTACTCTACATATTTCTTCTGTCTTTACTACCATTTTGTACTATTTTAAATATTTTACAACAATACTTATAACATTTTTTACAATAATTAAATACTTATTTACATATGCAATGATTTCTTCAAAGTTCTACAGAACCACAGTTCACATGCACGTGATGCATGAATGTTTAACGTAACTAGCACAAGATGTCAGTAAAATCATTGTTACCAACAATTGCAATTAATTCCACACCATATTGC
The DNA here is from genome assembly GCA_030220185.1 of Diploptera punctata. Taxonomy (NCBI): domain Eukaryota; kingdom Metazoa; phylum Arthropoda; class Insecta; order Blattodea; family Blaberidae; genus Diploptera; species Diploptera punctata. The sequence continues at coordinate 81,935 of JASPKZ010008237.1, forward strand.
AATAAATTTACTTCATTTTGTTAGGTTAGTTTACACTTCAGTAAATAACATGCATGTAATTTATTTTCTTAGATTAGGAAGGGAGAAGTTATGTACATTCATTTCTAAAAAATATTTGGGGATTTATTGCACAGGCTGGTCATATCAATTTTACAGCTATGTTATTCCATCCAGCGACAACTATATAAACTTTTTGTATGACTTCATACATATGTAGTTCGACCTAGCGTCAAGTGTATAAACGAATGCACATGCATACTGTTAATATGTAGTACTTATAAAATTCATGGTGGAAATCAAACTACAGTATTTCCTATAATTTTTTTTTTAACTATCCCACCAGGTTATCTTTATGACATATGTGGTATTCTCCTGAATTTGCCAAATTGTAAACCACTTCTTAAGTTGGGACGCCTGGAAGACAGAGTTACATTACCCCGATGATATGAATAATAATGAAGCGCCAGTTGACTCCTCAAATTTAAACTATACCTAAATCCAGACCATGGGAGACAATTATTATATTAAGGTGGTAAAATATACTTAGAAAAATTGTTATAATAAAATAACTCAACTCTAGAATTCATAAAATTCTTGAGAAATAAACAATTAACAAATTTCTCACCCGGATTTGAATCGTGACACTAATGACCAGAGGTGTTAAAGGACATCATTAAACAAAGTACTGACAAATTTAAAGAGAGATATTTTAATATACATTGGTTAAAAAGTATGCACATTTCAAAACTGGTAAATTTTGGGTTAAGTATTTGAAACTGTCCAAGTGGTGTTTATCAAGCTATGCTTTATTTTCATTTAAGAATTGTATGATCTTTAACCAAGACAACTCTTGTGTCTCATACAATGAATTACGGTATAAAACATCTTATTTCAGTTAGTATTTCAGAACAATTCTGTTGAGTAGTACATTCTTGAAAATCATTTCATATTTATTTTGATTACTATGAGATATATGATCCCACTCCAGAACTTAGGAGGCCCTAGGGGTAGTAGGAGGTTTTTAGATAATTGGCACAAGATATCAGTTGTGTTGTTAGCCCTGTGTGATGGCTGCATTTAGCCCCAAAACATGCATCTGGTATTCATTTCCATCAGATGCTGAGTTGACGCCAGGGTCATGGTGCTGCAAGAAAGTTAAGGCGAGTTTATAAATCTTGACCCCCAACCTTCTGGCTTTTTGTATTGGCTTAACCAACCATGCTGTGTTTCTAATAAAAAAACTCAAACACTCTCCGATTCACAACATTATTGAGAAATCAGAAATTGACAAATTCAATTATTATTACTAAAGACTCACGACCTCATAAATTAGTCCCTATATCATGTAGGCCTACAAGGCCTAATGAACAAGCAAAAACTTAACTCATCTACAAAAGTATATAGATGCATTGTTGTAGACTGAAAAAAGAATGGGGTAAGTGCCACAAAAATCAATTTTAATTTTATTGCTAAAATATGTGCATATGCCATTATGATAGAAACAGGGCTATGTGATAAGAAGCCTTTAGTCACAAGAATGTGCCTGAGTTACCAAGGACAATCTATTTTTTGTTTTTCTCAAACCTGGCTAAGTGTCAAATTAAAATTTCTATTTTTAGTCTAAAAATGTAGTAGTTTCACATGTTCCTATGACTTAGTATTCTCAATTTGTACAATAATGAATAATTATTACATCTTTTATAGGTACTAAACACAGAGGAAATGGAAGAATCTTCGTCGTCAAATACCACTGAAGTGAGTATATTACCAAATGAATTGAATGCAGCAATAATTTCTCAATATAGAAAAAATTCATAAATAATAAAAAATTAGATTGCTTGAAACTAAATTGTATATATATATATATATATATATATATATATATATACATAATTAGGAAATTTCAAACATATACTTCAGTTTAATATCTGAGGGGTTCTGGTACCACGAAGGTGAAAAATAACTCCAAATTGAAGAATCCTGGTGCATTTGCAATTGATCATTGTTTGAAAACCACGTGATATAGATCAATGTCTTTTTTTTTTTACAATGTTCTACATTGTTCCAAGTTTTTCTACAGTAAACATGTGCCTCAGGATGTGAATACAGTATTCCAAACCATTTCACTAATGTTGCAAAGGTTTAATTTATACCAATCTGCAATAATCCATTACCACAGAAGTTTTAACATTTGTAGGGTTCAGCACGTTAAATTTAAATTTCAAACCAGAAAGTCCTTATCACTTAACATTATTTTCTTATTTTATGGTATAATGTTTTGAAAATTATTACTTACATTTAAAATTGTTGAGATTTACTTTAGGTCAATATATGAAAATCAGACAATCTACGTATTTGAAAGATCTGCTGTGCTTGCTCGCATTACAGCATGCCTATATCCTCACTAGTGGGATCAGGGTTAATTAAATTGATTTAATTGTAAAATTTTGAATTTTGGGACCAGAAGTCATGCTGAAAAACAATTTTCAATTGCTAGATTTTGCACCAGATTCCTGCATTAAATTTCAAATCTCTCCACAGCAGATATGTTGAGAAGGCATGTGAAACTGTTGACAGTAATTTGTTTTTATATCATTTCTCTGTTTTGTAAAAATATAAAGTAAATTAAAGTAATCCCACTACACACCTCAGGAAGCACTTGGGGTAGTAGGAGGTTAAGGCTCCCACTTTTTCTGAACTATCGCCACTAGATGTCAGTCGGGTTGTTAGCCCTACATGACGGCCGCCTTTATCCCCAGAACAAGCGTCTGGTACTCATTTCCATTAGAGTATGAGTCGACCCCAGGACCATAGTGCTGCCAGAAGGTTTGGTCAGTATAAAAATCCTGACCCCACTGGGACTTGAACCCTTGAACTTCCAGCTTAACTTGCATAAATTAAATATTATGAATATAAAACAATTAATTCAAAAAATTATATTATAGAGATAGGGTACTTTTCAAATCAACCAATCGCATTTTTCGTCTTGCATCAACAAAGGAATGCTTCATGAATCGATAGATCGAAACTTCATTCCATCTTATGGTTATCGATGAACATGTATATTTTGCTTTTGAGTTGTGACGTTAGGGCTAGCTAGCTGGTATTCAATGACTTTGTCATAAGCTTCATCTAGTGCAGCGACAACCCACTAGTGTGGGTTATGCATGGTTTATCAAACATGCATCGAAATACGCATGCGTGAATTCATCTGTAATTTAGTTGCTGGTGTTAGAAAGGGTAATGTGAATAGTGAAAGCTCCGTCAAATCGAATGGGATACATAACTGTTTGCATGGCAGAAAATTTTAAATTTAATGTTCACTCGTAGTTTATTTGAATGAAAGTTGGTAAATCTGTTAGTTTAGTTTAATCTAAAATTATGAATATACTAATTACCACAGCAGTGCTTGGGTAACTGGGGTTGAATGCACGCCACAGCTTTTATATATAGCATTGTCATAGTGGTAAAATAACATTTTTAACAAAAATGGGATATTCCGTGTAACTGTGTGTAAGCGACATTTTTTTTATGTTAAATATGGGCAAGTCCAATTCTGACTCTTTATTCTGATTTGTTTACAACAGATAATCTTTGTTAAATTTACTCACACAAAGGTGAGACTGATTAAAGTTATTTTTCTCAGAATCAATGAAAATGACTTGTCATATTACCACTAAGCTCAATATATATAATAATTGGATTCCAGGAACAAGCCAGTGCTGCTCCTATTGAGGTAGAATTTGTTTACTACACAGAAGAGGAGACAGCTGATTTGGAAGACTACACAATTGAATGCAGAAGGCCAGACGTAAGTAGATCATGTAGACACAAAGAAACTAAACATTACAAATCACATGTAATTTCTAAATTTGAAAATTATTTTTATTATTCCTGCTCTTCAATAATAGGTATCCCTACATTGGAGGTAGATATATTAAGCAGGGGTTTTCCAACTTTTGGTTTGTAGCACATTTTTTGATGTGCTGAATATAGCTGAACAATGCACACTCTACAGGAATTTTATGTGTTATTTATAATAGGAAAAATTGTTCAAAAGTAAACAAGACACTTTGTTTTGCACTGAATTGCAATGATACTGTAATTCTGACAATGAATTATTAATTTTAAAGTTAGTGTTCATGTTTGCAGTTTTCTAATAATAATGAATAACGGTATCACAAAAGTATTCAGACCAAATACCTGTCTATTTTCATCTATCTGTACTTTTCCAATGCATTTTCTTTATGCAGAGAACACCCTTTGAGAATAAGTGGCCCATAAGCTATTACATTATAACCTTACCGACCTCCTAAATGTTTTTTTTTTCTTACTCAAGAACAAACTCAAATTTCAAGTTATATGAAGATATGTATGGTTTGTTAATTCTTCTTAATTTAAGTTTTCTGGGTATCAGTATATATAGTCTTTCATTATATCTTTAAAGTAGGCTTAACTAAGGTAGACTATTGGTCCGTTTCATCAACACTAGTCAAAAATAGATTGATCAAATTGACTATAATAAAATATTTGTCCTTTGTAAAAGTTCAACATTTCATCAACAAATGTCAATGAAAAATGATCAGACAACTTTGGCTATTTCTCCTTTGTGACATGCAGTATTTAGAAGCTACGATTTAAGCTGACAGAATTTTGTGATTCTAACAACCATTGTTATTAATTCCACCAATTTATCAGGGAGTGTCATTCTTTTACTTGTGTGTTGCGACACTGTATATTAAAAACACATGATATAATTATAAAGAAATAAACATATTAAATTCTGGGTATAACATACTTTCAAATATCGTAAAAAATATACTGAACTGTTATGTAAGTAAAAAAGTAAAGTGATCCCACAACAGGCCTGGAGGCCCTTGGAGTAGTAGGAGGTTAGGGCTCCCACTTTTTCTAGACAATCGGCACTTTATGTCAGCCGGGTTGTCAGCCCAGCGTGACGGCCGCCTTTACCCCCAGAACAAGCGTCTGGTACTCATTTCCATTAGAGGTGAGTCGACCCCAGAGCCATAGTGTCGCCAGAGGGTTTGGTTCAGTTTAAAAATCCTGACCCCAACGGGACTTGAACCCTCGACCCTACGTTTTGTAGCTCAGTGCCTTAACCACTACGCTACGGCGTGCCCCGAACTGTTATGCACATTATTAAAATATCTTACGGGAAGAACAGAATGGGTTTCATCTAGGAAGATCCTGTTGTGATGACTACTTTTTTCCCTGAAACTATTGATTGAAAAAGAACAGAGAATTTAAGAGATTCATAATGATTTTAGAAAATCCTTTAACAGCAGAGTAAATTGAAACATAATAATGCAGACTTTATCATAAGACAAAGTTCCACAACAGCTTATATCAAATATCTTCAATGTATATAAAACAACATCGATTTCTGTCAGAAGCAGGAATAATATATCACAAAGGTGAGAAATTTACAATAGTTCTAGACAAAGTTGTTTCCATTAATCACTACTGTTTATTGTATACATGAACAGTATTATCCAGGAATGGAGACAGTCATGTCAAGGATCTATCCCAAACAATCAAAATTATATACAGAACATAATTTAAACATTTCAGATGACAAATGTGATATGGTGAATATAGAGAAAATGATGAGGTGGACTTTTGTGGAAAATACTCTGTCTTAAGCAAAATTTGTTAAAAAAATTAATTGTGTGAATGAGTAAATGATTATTGTTACCTCAGGCAAAAATTATTCATTTTTCTTTGAATTGGATATCACTGTTAAGTATATAAATATAATAAAACAATGGGAATAATTAACTAAATTATAAAACATTCATAGTTCAGAAAAATACAAGAATAAACCCATAACAACATTAACAAGATCAACACTGTTACAGAAGTGAGTCATGGACAATGAGAAATAAGAACATCCCTTGAATCCCACTCAGTTCAGGATATCAACAGCAGTTTATTCCCAACGGAATCACAAATGAAATGAAGCGCTCACTACCGTTCTTTGGAATGTTCAAAGAAGAGATGGATTCAAAATGTAGCCTTCAGATTCTTCAAGGGCATCAGGCCTTATATTCGTATGGAAGATGATATGCTCCATATAAATTGTAAACATAATAATAAATGTAATAATCTTATACATTAAGGGATATTCAGGGCTATATAATTCAGAGTTCTCCTTATTAGTATACTCTCTTGTTTGGGAATTATTACATTTGAGAAAATAATTATTAGTAAATTAAGAGAAATGGGACAAAGTCAATGATCACTAATGAACTAGTATTATTTAAGAATTAATTTTTCTATAAGAAAAGATAAAGTTATCCCATGACAGGCTTAGGAGGCCCTTGACGCAGTAGAAAGTTAAGGCTCTCTCCCACCTTTTTAGACAATCAGCATGAGATATCAGCAAGGTATGATGGCCACCCTTAACCCCAGAACAAATTTCTGGTATTCATTTCTTTCAGAGGTTGAGTTAATCCCAAGGCCACGGCACTTATTGAATTTTGGCGTGTTTAAAAATTCTGACCCCAGTGGATCTTTAACCCGAAACCTTCTGGTATAGCATACTGCCTTAATCAACTACACTAAAGCATGCTCCAATTAATTTCGTACAATCATTTAATGCCCTCCATGGTATCTTTACTTTCTTGTGGTGGAGTGGCTTGCATGCTTAAATGATCCTGAGAGCTATGCCGGTGGTAGCATTGCTGGCGATAGGGTTTCCCATGCCAGACTGGTCGAAGGTGATAAGCCAGACGAAAAAAGTACCTTGGGCGAAAGAGTGACGATCTTTCACCATAAAAATACAACCGTCAAGAAATGTGGACATGGGTTCATCTGGGGTAAAATTTTCCGGAGGTCAAATAGTCGCCCATTCGGTTCTCCGGGCGGGGACTACTTCAGGGAACCCATGCCAAAGGCTCAAACACAGGGACATGTTCCTAGGAACATGGAATGTTAGGACTTTATACAATAGCGGGGCACTAGAGATATTAATGCGGGAATTAGATAAGTCGCCCTTGGATATAGTCGCTTTACAGGAAGTTAGGTGGCCAGGTGTAGGTAGTCAGGAATCAGGAAGCTTTGCATTATACTATGGGGGTGCAGAAAGACCTGCATTTGGAATGGGTTTTTTAGTCAGAAGGAGGATCCTATCTGCTATCCGAGATATTAAGTTTGTTAGTCATAGGATACCATACATAATTCTAAAGGGTAAACGACATGATTTTATAATTGTAAATGTACATGCTTCCACAGAAGATAAAGATAACAAGATCGAGGATGGTTCTATGAAGAAATAGAATGCTTATTTGATAGCCTTTCACGATATCATATGAAAATTGTCTTAGGAGATTTTAATACAAAAGTGGGGCGGGAAGATATATTCAAACCAACAATAGGCAAATTCAGTCTTCATGAAGATAGTAACGACAACCGGGTTAGATTAGTCACATTTGCCACATCAAAGAATCTCATTGTTAAGAGCACAACATTTCAGCATAAGGATATTCATAAATACACCTGGATGTCCCCAGATGGAGAAACTCTGAACCAGATAGGTCATGTATTAGTGGATAAATGCTGGCACATTAGCATCATTGATGTTAGATCAGTTAGAGGAACAGACTGCAATTCGGATCATCATCCGGTCAGAGTGAAAACCAGACAACGGCTATCGCTTATGAGAGGAACAAATGGTAAAGATGATTCTGTAAAATATGAATTAAAATACTTGAAAAATGATGAAATGCGGCAAGAATACCAAATCAAATTTGCTAATAGATTTGAAGTACTGGAATCTTCAGATGACAATGTGGCAAACGAAGAAGAAACTGATATAAATAAAGAATGGGAGGCTATAAGAGATACTATTAAATTGTCAGCATCAGAAAGCATTGGTTGTTTAAAAAAAGAGGCAAAACAAGAAATGGTTTGATGAGGAATGTGCCGACATTGTAAAGAAAAGAAAGCTAGCAAAAACGAAATGGTTACACGAGCCAAATGAGGTAAATTTAGAGCAATTGGGTAGTGTTAGACGGGAAACCGTCAAGTTACTAAAGAGTAAAAAGAGGGAATATTTGAGAGAGAAGATTAATGATCTTGAAATGAATGCCAAAAATAGGAACATTAGAGAATTATATCAGGGAATTAGTATAGAGAAGAAAGGGTTTTAGGCTAGAACAAACATAATTCGGAATGAAAATGGGGATATGATTTCAGATTCTAGGAGTATATTAAATTGATGGAAAAGTTACTTTAATCAGCTATTAAATGTACATACAGAACAGGACATTGAGGAGGATAAGTTAAAGACAGCAGAAATGCTAGTTGCAGAGCCAAGTGCATTAGAGGTTGAAATGGCAATTGAAAAATTGAATATGTATAAAGTATCAGGTTCAGATGAGATCCCAGCAGAACTGATAAAATCAGGGGGAGAAAAATTGATTGACAAGATATGCTGGTTGCTTAGTATGATTTGAGAAAAAGAAGCTCTTCCAGATGAATGGAAGGAATGAATTATCGTACCAATTTATATAGAAAGGAGATAAAACTGATTGCAACAACTACAGGAGCATCTCATTACTTTCAACTTCGTACAAAATTCTAAGAAATATATTAGTAAGCAGACTTACTCCCTATATTGATGACATTCTAGGAGATCATCAATGTGCATTTAGAAGAAACAGGTCTACAACAGATCAGATTTTTTAGTATAAGACAGATTTTAGAAAAGAAATGGGAATATAATGGTACTGTGCATCAACTATATGTAGACTTCAAAAAAGCATATGATTCAATTAAGAGGGAGAAGTTATATAGTATCCTGCTGGAGTTCGGAATTCCTAAAAAGTTAGTTAGACTTATACGAATGTGTCTAAATGGCTCAAAGAGTAGGGTGCGTGTAGGCAAACAGTTTTCAGACACTTTTGAAATCCAGAATGGGTTGAAGCAAGGAGATGCACTATCTCCTGTACTATTTAATTTTGTACTAGAGCATGCCATTAAATCTTTAGAGAATGAGGAAGGCTTACAACTCAATGGTATTAATAAGCTGTTAGTTTATGCTGATGATGTAGTACTACTGGCCGATAGCGAGGAAAAGCTAAAGGCCAACACGCACACACTATTAACACTAAGAAATTAGAACTGGAAGTAAATATCAGTAAAACTAAATATATGGTCACACGTAGAAATTAAGTATATAATGGAAATGGACAGCTAATGACAAATGAGGGAAATTTTGAGGAAGTGCCTGAATTCAAATACCTAGGAAAGAGATGCACAAAGAAATTAAACATAGGCTCAATTCTGGAAATGCATGCTATTATGCATTGCAGAGACTTTTGATGTCCCAACTCCTTTCAAAGAACGTTAAGCTGAAAATATATAAAACTATTATTCTACCAGTTATATTATATGGGTGCGAAACATGGACTCTTACTTTAAGGGAGGAAAGGAGATTACAAGTATTTGAGAATAAAGTTCTTAGGAAGATTTATGGACCAAAGAGAGGTGAAGAGACAGGTGAATGGAGAAGACTACATAACAATGAACTACATGGTCTTTATAGGAAGCCAGATATAATAAGAAAGGTTAAGTCTCGTAGACTGCAATTGGCAGGACATATTGCACGTATGGGGAATGAAAGATGTGCATGGAAACTTCTTCTAGGAAAGCCAGAAGGAAATGCCCAGTTGGTACACCAAGAATGAGGTGTGAGAACAACATTAACTATGATTTGAGGGAAGTAGATTATACAGGGAATGATTGGAAAGCATTAGCTCAGGATAGGGATGTATGGAGAGCTTATGTCCGTGTGGCCATGAACCTACGGTTTCGATAGTGCCAGAGACTAAGTAAGTATGTACAATCATTTAATGTTTCTAATATATCTTTTATTTCTATATCAAATTTAGGTATGTTATTAATTCAATAATTCACATATTTGAAAATCATGTCATAGAGGAAATAAATTACTCCATAAAAACTTTGGAATATTTTGCAGAAGGAAGATAAAGAAGAGAATTACTTTAATTTTTTACAGTTATGTTTGGAATAAAAGGTCTTTTATTAATTGAGCTTCAGACTACCATTACCCAATTTGTTTGGCAATGATACAAATTAATTTTATTTCAGAAAATGCATGGTCCTTTGTAGGTATTTAATGGTAATAATAAAAATATTGTAATACAGTCCTACTAGCACATTATTAGAATTGGAAATAGTATCATATTTATGGTTATGAAACGTGTAAATATACGTTAAGCCATTACCCCTCAAAATGATCTTAGCTACAGCAGTTTTACTCCATGTACATGCTAGTAACTACTGTCAGCTAGGAAACATCTATGATAATCCACTCTAACATAAGAGACACAAAGAAATCAGTGATTTTTTTTTAATAATAACTCATGTCCCTAAGACTGCTAGACTAATTTTATTATTCTGGATATATTTTAAACCCAAATTTTAATTTAATTGACATGAAATTACATATATGTTTAAGTATAAAAAATTTAGTGGTGATTTTAGTTTCAATAATCACTATTCTCTAAATATTCTGCATGAACCATTATTATTGGATATTTCTACACATTATGATAACACATTTCCGATGAAAGGTAACTAACTTCAAATTTGTGAATCATATGGCTTCCAAATCTTTGACAAATTGTTATATTATTTGACAAAATATTTCTAGCTGCTCTTCAGCGATCTTTGAAATACAATGCAAATGATCACCAATCACATTCTTTGAATCAATATAAGAGTGCTGTTAAAACTAATTTGACTCTTAGTCAAATCATTTGACTGACCAAAATTTTTCCGTCTAGCAATTTGACTACAGGTGAAAAATATTTGTTTTACTGAATTGAAAAATTGCATTTTCTATGTTCATACTGGTTTTGACCATAGTTGACTTGACTAAGGTTGATAAAGCCACGAATAGCTCTTTTAATAACTGTTAGCATATAAGTATTAAGTTTCTTTTCATTAGATGTCTTGTGTAGTAAGTAGTAAGCTTTCAATGATTAATAAAATAAATAAGATTTTTTTATTCCTAGTCTTATAATAAACAGAGATAAATATGACTATATCACATGCAATATCTTGGTTAGGACAATTGATCATAAAGTACAAATTTATAGATTGTTTGACACAATCATTTTATAACAGCCAACATGTACATGTGTATATATTTATTTATTTTTATTTATATAATATATATTTTTTCCCCGCATTTTAGATGTAGATCAATTGATGACATCACCTGAAAAAGGCGTACGATTGAACATCATGATCTGAAATAAATGAAGTTTAAAGTTTAGTGCACTACTTTGATCCAAACATATTAAATTGAAGGAAAATGGAGTATCTACCTTGATATACATTACTCTGACCTACATCATTAATACAGAAAGAAATTTTAACAACATAAAATATTAAAATAATATTAATTTTTTTTCATTTCTGCATACAACCTTTTTAGGGTGAACATTCAAGTTACAAAATGTTACGTAGAAAAAATGAGTGAAATGAACATTGACCAAATTTTGAATGCATCCCATTTAGAACACAAAATATTAACACCTTTTCCTAATTAGAAAACTCTAAAAGTTAGCTCTCTCAATGTTTTGAACTAAATATCAAATGCTACAAAAGCCACTGGTTATCTAAGGTTTGAGATTATTAACAACATAATAATAATAATTGTAACTAAATAAAAAAATTGTGGTTAATGTATAGCACGTATCCATCACTTTGTCTTCAGCTGGAGGTCCTAGTTTTGCCTATTCTATTACATTTTCATACAAGTTCATTGAGTTTTCATTCAACAAGGGTAACAAATCCCAAAAATAATTTTCCTTAGTCTGTTTAAGCGGAATGTGCTTTATCTTTGGGTGTGTAACAAGATGAGTTCACTTGCTACATACTCTCTTTTAGAAAATACAAATTCATTGAATGTATTACCATACAATTTAGGAGCAAACACTTTTCCTGAAGGCTCACAAAGTATTTGGCAGAATTTCTGAATCTGAAAAGGAGACTGCTAAGTTGTTTGTTTCCTCATCAGGTATGGATTTTAGTGTTCCTGACCGTTCTTTCAAAATAGAAATGACCCACAGAACAGAATATTTTTGTTGTTTTTTCTTGACAAGATGAAATTCTTTATCATTTTCCACTTTCAAAATTTTTTGTATCTTAATGCTGTGTAAGCCAAAATTTTGGTCAAATTTAACTGGAAATATGGGCAACATTTTGACATTGTGCACTTTCCAAATCCTAGAAATAAATGTAATAAATTTTTACATTTCTATTCTGACCCCTAGCACCACCTGAAAAGGTGTATCTTTATTAAATATGATACGTTTACAGGTTAATTTCTTCCTTTCTTGGCTTCCATACTTTCAGAATTATCATGGAATTGTAGAATTTTTAACGCAGCTCACATACACATTCACAAAGAACAATCTACTGTAGGAACATCTGATCACCTGCAAAACTAGCTCAACACGGAACACAGTAGATTGTCATCTAGCATTTCTTAATTATATTTGCACCTACATTTACATTGTTGTACCTTCCCAGGTCGTACTGTAATATATGACAGCTGTGTCATCTGCAAAGAAGTAGATATTTCCACTGTATTGCTCTAGATTAATTTTTAGGTGGTCATTTACATATACTAAGAATAAGACGGGTCCCAAGTCAGTGTGTTACAGTACCCTGATAACGATGTTTCAAATTTCACTATATGTGTTACTAAATTTAATCATTTCTGAACTATCCTTAAGAATGATTTAAATAAATTCAAGCTATTCTTTTAATTTTAACACAGATCCAATAATGGATCATATTATAATATTATATTGATATTGTGAAAAGAAAAATTAATGTCTGAACCATGAATCGAACCATGGACCTCTCATATTCCATACGAGCATGCAAGACCACTGCACCATTTGAGACATGGCACAAACATTAACAATTCTTCCCACATATAAAATTCTATATTGCTCGTTTCGTATGCTATCAGGTACATGTCACCCCCAACGCCAATGGTCGGCTTCATTTAGAAGTATCTATGTTTGAGAATTTTGCACCACCACTTTTATAAGCAGTAATGGATGTTATATATTCCTAGTTCATCTATCTTAATCAGAAGTTTATTATGATCTACAGAATCAAAAGTCATCTGGATATCTAAAAAGATACCTATATATTTACTGCTTAAATCTAATTCAGTAATTAATTTCTGAAGTTACTTTCTTAATAGCATCCACTCAACTTAGCCAATTCAGATTCCACAATAATCTATCACTCAGCAATTTATTTATACATTCTCTGAAAATAACTTTAATCTAGTTTTAATGCGTTCCTCAAATATTTCAAAAAACTTGAGAATAGTGTAGTAGTTCTGTAAATGTGGCGATTTTTTCTGATCCCAAATGTATATATTTGGACAGCAATAGAACTATTAAGGTCTGAAGGGAACATACCTTTTGTAAAGCGTAAGTTAATTATGTGGGATAATGTTTTAAACTATATATTTCATAATAATTCTAATAGTATTTGTAGCTAAACCATCCATGCCAGATACATTATTTTTTACACTTTCAATAATTCTGGTAATTTAATTTTCGGCTATCGGATAAATAAACATACAAACCTTATACTATTGTTGTAGTTTTTTAAAAGTAATGCCTTTTTTAAATATATTTGCAGCTATATTGCATCTTAGTCCACCACTGTGGTCTCGAGGTAGTGTGCTGCCTTGTCACGCACCGGGCCTGGGTTTGATTCCCGGTTGGGAGAGGCTCCTGCAAGGTGGTTTTTTTTAGGTGTTTCCTCACCTGTAAGACAAATGTCAGGAAGCTTAGGGTACAACGCTCCCCCAACATCATCCGACCATCATCATCATCTTCTTTATCGGTGTGGAAAGCAATGGGAAGAGAACACCTATAATTTCCTAGTAAACCTGCAGAGCATAGCATGAAAATGCTATGATTGCAGTGAAAGACCTGCCCTCGGGCAGAATTACTATGGATAGATATTGCATCCTAAGCTAGCATAATGAGAGTGAAACTATGAGCATCAGCTATAACTTTTTTCATACTGGATGCTCAGCATTTTAGGCTATTATTACATTTAAAGTGTTATTTTTATTCTCTTTGTTATTCATTTCCTTATTATTTTTTTCCCAGAGTTTTCTAGGGTCATTACAATTACTGTTTCCAGGTTTTGTGACTTATGTCAGCTAATAGTAATGAATTGTAATAAATAATTTGATTTTGAGTTCAGTGATGGTTCTATAGGATGACTAATTTTTTTTTTTTTTGAGATGTGAATAATGCAAATATTAATGATTGGTAATTTAACATTGTTAAACACCAGGTGGAAGCTTACATTCCTAACGTCTTTAAGGAAAATGTGGTCCAAGCAGGCATGTATCATTTCTCATGATCAAGTAACAGCAATTAAATATTTTTAAAATCAACAGTCTTCTAGAGTATTTAAATACCGGTAACCAAGACGTCATTGTTAATTTACAATATTTAAATACTGTCACCACCTGTAATAACGCAATTTTTAGAATATTCTTTAGAAATATGTAAATGATATTCAAAATTTTGTAAAAACAATCATTTTTTGTTAGTTCTCAGTGACCTGCATATAAATTAAACATTAATGAAAAAACTCTAATATCTAAATTACCTTAATTGGAAATAAATGAATAAAGATGTTTTGCTGGAGAATATAAAAGTGGGAAGACATTTATCTCTTTTTTCTTTATTCTTTGTAGTTACCACCATTCTGGAAAAACATTTCTGAAAGTGACGTAACAGAGAAATTCATCAAAACAAAATTAGTAGTCAAACATGTATCAACTACCAGAGAGACACTTAGTATAACAGCACCTATGGTACAAATGGGTACAGAAGATCAAACAATTATGACGGAAAAAGCCGGTGAAGAACCAAAAAAAGTAGAACTGGGTACTGAAGAGGACCCGACTATGAAAGAAGAAGACGGTGAAGAACCATGTGAAGCACAAACACATGTGAGCCATGCTGTTTTAACTACAACATTTACTCCACAGGAATATGGGACAAAAAGAAGGTAAGTGTAACTTCCGGTTTATATTCATGTACTTTAAAACTGCCAAATTGTATTATCAGATTCCATATTACTGTAATTTTATTTCACCTTATATAGCCTGTATCAATATTAAAAGAACATGTCTTCTTAATGTAGAAGTCATTCATTGTATTTTGAGAATGATGATTCATTGCATTGATTGTGGGACCAAGAGAGTAATGTAAAGGGAGGATTTATGCTTGGATGGGAATGTAGCCTGAATTAGATCAATGGTCAGACCATCAGCACGGATAGCTGAAGGTTTGTGGTTCGATTCTCAGTTCAGGTAAATATTTCTCTCTTTCCCATTGATTAAAAGAACAAACTTTTTAACAGTTGTAAATAAAGAAACAGAAGCAATGAATTCTGCAAGTCAGCAATTTCCTCAAGAATTACAATAATGTGTAGCCGGTATTTATCACTGATTCCACTGTTTTAAACATCTAATATATATTCCTTTTGTGCTAGAAACAGTTCTGTGAGTTATGAGCTTTACAATAGATTTGTCACAGAATGTACAGTTTCACCTATAGGCGTAAGAAGTATTCCAAAAGTTTTCCATTCATAGCAGGGATAATGAGATTTCCAGAGATCTGCACATATTTAAAAAACAATCCCAAGTAAGCAGATTCTCAGATCATATCACTGATTCAATATATGGGACTTGGATCCTGTAGGCCTACAATATTTATGACTGAGGTTTTCGAAGCAGTAGACTGCCTACATAAGAAAATGGGACATGGAGAATTGTCACTCAAATCCCTCTACTAATCAATAATTTTTACTCTCATGACATATGGTTACTGTGTGTAATGAACAGGCTGTTTTCAACCTTCATTTCCCATAAATAACTATATACTGATCAAATATGTTTCTGTCTAAAAGGTAATTTTAATTTTGATAATTTTCATTTTGAAATATACCCATTATGATATTCCACACAAAACTACACATAAATTTACTAACCACACAAAAATTTACTCAATGAATATGCAGTTATCTATTGGTGTAAATGGTTAGACGCTCGCCTCTCACCGCTGGTATCTCGAAGAGTCTACGTCATCCCAATGGGTTTCATGGTGGACGAAATAGAGCTTGAGCAGGATATTTCAGGGTTTCTCCCATTTTACCCTGCTACAAGTCTCATTGCACCATTTCTCCATACTCATCTAGTCCATTTCATTTCATCCCATTCGTCTGCTCCTGTGACAGTGCAGCAAGCATGTTGGCTAGTAACCTTGTCACTCTCAGACTATAGGGGCCTCATATCATCTCATCCCTCAATCCGATCCTGTGTTGCACATGAATTGAGGATATTGTTATATAATATGTAGTCATTGACAGTGCCAGTGGATCTAACAATCTTCCAACAAAAATCAAGGGACACAGGTACAGTATCGATGCTTGTGGAAATTTTCTTTCAGTAACATCACAATCTATGGTTCTATCAATTTGATGCTACTATGAAATTACATCGAACATACAGATAAATTTCAATGAGAACTGTTACATCGCCATTAAGCTCACCTAATTACACACTTTGAGTTTTTGTGAGATAATCTGAAAGTTCAATCTACAGCTTTTCCTAATGAACTGAAGTATAAAATTAGACTTGTTTATCATCATTTTCAAAATAATCTGAGAGTGTTGAAAATAATTTGGAATTCAGCACAATTTTGAGGATATATTGTATACAGAAGCAGTGATGACATTTTTACAGACACAAATATATAGGAATTGTAAAATGCAACATAGTAAAAGAGTAAGCCTGTTAAAATCACCCAGAATTTTAAAAACAGCATTTTTTTCTAGCGAAGCAAAAATGCACACATAGTATAACATATGACCATGTGTACAAACAACTTAGTGATCGTGGCACCTACCAAATATTCACAACTGTAATGGAAACATTTTTTCCTAAAATTTTATACGCCCAACTGTTATATAGTGCGATCAGTATAGCATTTGGCAGCAGATGCAGGGTTTCTGCTGTGCGGTGACGAAGGCTTACACATGCAAACACGGGACTTGAAATGTCTGCTGACTCAGCAGTATACAAGCACATCCCACGCACTCACGGTCACAGTTAGAGTGTTTGCTACGAGTGGATAAGGTGCTCACTCGCTTTATCTTGTGCACTGAATGGCGTGTGTATAAGTTATTTCAATTTCAAAATTTCCATCTTATAAAACAGACGTGCATATGTGTAAAGTATAAACTGTATAAAAGCCAATAATTTTTCAACTGAACAACGTGTATTACTTCATGTTCAATATTTGATAACAGTCTGCCAGCCGAGTACGAGGACTTTTTGAAACATGATGCCCGAGAGTAAAAATTCCGTCATGTTCAACAGTCCACAATATGTACAACAAATTTTATAAAGAGGTGTCAAAAATATATCGACAACGAATCACCTGCTTCAATAAAGTTGGTAAGAATGACAATTTGTAAAATAGTTACAAAAATGTGTGTGGTTGTATCACCGTGATCCTATGCTGTCCGTTCCCCGCCATGAGTGCGTCAGCAGTGTATAGTGCAATCTCCACGTCTACTGTCCAGTGCTATACTGATCACACTGTAATTGATGCTATAACACTCCGATGATACATGATTTGAATCTAGTTTTTAGGGTGCAGATTTTTAGGTTATAAATAATTTGAAAACATTAATCTTTTAATCCAATAAAAACATACAAATAATTGCTAATTTTTTTTTTTAAATCTTTCGCCTTCATATGATCAAACACAATATAATAAGTTAAGGATTCTACCCATCAATCATTAGTGTCTTTAAAATTAAAAGTAAAGTAAAACGATTCCACTACAGATCTTAAGAGGACCTTAGAACAGTAGAAGATTAATGCTCCCACCTTTCTAGATGTTCAGCACAAGATATCAATCCTCCATGACAGTCGCATTTACACCCTAGAACATAAATCAGATATTCACTTGAGTTACAAGCTGAATCGACCCTAGGACCATGGTGCCACCAGAAAGTTTTAGGCCATTTGAAAATTGTGACCCCACTGGGATTCAAACCCCCGACCTTCTGAGTTGTAATGTATTGCCTTAACCAACTATACTACAATGGGTTGCCTATGATGGTAAAAAATGCAATAAACTGAAAACCTAAGATATTGCAATAAATGAGATGTAATATTCTGTAAAGATTAGCAGAAACCAAAGGAGTTATTCAAGATCAGTCCTGAACACAACATACGTTAAACCTGTTCTCCTATATGGATGAAATATTAATCACAAAAATTGCACAAAGTTTGTAACAGATGGAAACTGTTGAAAACAATGCCCTGAGACTCATAATTGAAGATGTAAAGATTAGCCTAGAGTGGTCATTGAAATGTCAACCAATAATAATCCCATTCTGCAAGGTAATAAAAGAATGGCTTTAATCCGAATATCAATAACTAATCTGATCAAATCGTAACGAAAATAAAAAAATCTGAAAAAACACACTGAATGTATTCAAGCCGTAAATAAAATAAGTCCAATCAAGTTTGAAACAATGAAACCTGAAAAAAGCTATTACTCCCAGTATCACTTTTTGACGTACAGCCATTTAGTAGAAAATTAATTTAATTCAGCAAAAAAATAAATCAGAAACCACTCCACAAAAGATAAAAGCAGCTGCCAATGCCTTATATCTTTTCACAGATTGGCTATATGTGTTTCAGATGGGTCTTTGCTTAGTACAGAAGAAGGTGCAGGAACTAGAATTCAATGTAGACTTTTCAATTCCTATATAGCATTGGGGTCTAATACTACTTACTTTAATAGAGACATATTAGCTATCGATAAAGCAGTGACACAAATGCTAAATATAATAAAGGAATGGACAGCTGTCCAGGCCATAATGTTTTCCAACATCTCTAATCAAA
Organism: Diploptera punctata; assembly: GCA_030220185.1. Lineage (NCBI taxonomy): Eukaryota > Metazoa > Arthropoda > Insecta > Blattodea > Blaberidae > Diploptera > Diploptera punctata. Next base: position 100,971 of record JASPKZ010008237.1, read on the forward strand.
ATACAACAGATATTCAAAATTTCCTTTGGATGCTTACTGCATTAAATAATAAGATTATTCTTCAGTGGATCTCTGCCCACTGTGAAGTAAATGGCTATGATATAGCAGAGACACTAGCAAATTAAAGCACTATAAAACTGCAATGATCACAAGGAAATGTACTTTTCTACTCACCAAAAATTATAATAAATAAGTTAATAAAATCACAAAATGTAGAAAAATTATTTTCTGAGAGCATGAATTAATCATGGTCAACTAAATTAAAACTCCTGTACTAGATTCACCTAGATGCAAAGCAGTGTCTTTGTTCCGAATAAGAACTGGTCATGATAGTTTGACAGTTTGCTTAAATAAGATATCTATATACAGAACCTCAATTTGTGTTTTATGTATAGAAGAGAATTCAATCAAGAACGGCGATCATCTATTCAAAATGCTCTGCACTCCAAACTATTTAATATCAACCTTTACCAATATTCTACACCGAAGCAAGAAGGAAAAAATAAATGATTCAAGATCCTGGACATTACACTACTAATTTTACCACCATCAAACCAAGAACCTCCTAAGGTCTGCAGTGGACGACGTACATTTAACTAATCTGTACATATTTTGAAAGCATCTACAACATTTGTTTAAATTATATGTCATTACATGTTGTACAGTTCTTCAAAACTGTTCAGGTGAACTTGTCCATCACAGACATTTCGTCATAAGTTTCAACTAAACATATTTTCAGTCTGGGTTCACAAAATGTGGACTACATTAAATGCACAGAGTGCCCCTTTTATCTTCACTATTTAAATTTTGTCCACAAATACTAAATAATAAATTGTTTTAACCAGAAGTTGAACAACTAAAAAGAGGATCGCCTAAAAATTTGTTTGCTTTTTATTCAGTATGTTAATTAAACACTTCAAGGCCTGTTCAAAAATATAGTACAATATATCATACTAATGAGCAAAACTATAAATATCAGAATGATATTTGATACCATGATAACATGGTTCCAATCCAGATATGTTTTGTTTCACATTTTTTAGTTTTAATATTTTACAGAATAAGATAAAAATGTATAATATCTTTATTTGATACTATTGTACTATGAGCTAAAAGTAATACTCTTCTAAAAAAATCCTCCCAGCCGGATTTGAACCAGCAACCTATAGATTACTGAAATTATATACCACAAGAGTTCACCGCTCTACCAAATGAGCTCTTACAACAATTGACTAAAAAGTCGACAAGTCCGCAACCTATTATACCAATTTTAATTTTTTTTATTTTCTGGCGATTCTGGCCAGGAGTTTTGAAACAAATATGAAGATATTGTATTGTCATGGGTCCTTTACAAGTATACAAAGTTTCAAGTCAATCCAATGTTTCTAAGTGGGTGAAAATCATGTTCAAAGATTCCATTACATAGCTACAAAGACACTTTTTTTTATTTTCTGATGATTCTGGCCATGATTTTAGAAAAAAAAATGATATTATTGTATTCTCACGGGTCCTTTAGAAGTATACAAAGTTTCAAGTCGATCCAATGATTTTAAGTGGGTGAAAATCACGTTGAAAGATTCCATAACATAGATAGATAGATACAGGTCAAGCTAATATAAAGCGTGTAATAAGCATAAATAAGTAAGCTTTGGCTAAGTAACTCCTGCAAGAGAGCAGCCTTGCCTCAGAGATGTAAGATTATAAACAGATGTGTGTTTTAATGCTCCTTATCGTCACCTATATTTGTTTTTTCAAAATCAAACTCAGCATATGGCAGTCAATTAAAATAAGTAAGGTCCAGACCATTAACCCGTATAATCAGATCATTATGAGTGGGATTCACTGGAAACAAACATTTTAAAATCACTCTAGCGGCTGCTATTTTCAATTTTTTGCAAAATAAAACATGTTATATAGTTTATGCATGATGGACTGTTTCTTTTCTGTTGAAACGGGATTTTATATCTGCAAAAGTAGAATCACACCCAATCTTCCTATTCAATGTTTTCTCATCTTATTTACGAAGCTAAGTGTAATGGAAACTTTAAATCCAAGCCAACACAATTGCCATTGAAGAAGAACAAATTAAGCTGCTGAAGTTGCTGTTTTTCCTGATATAGTATTAATCTACATATGAATCTAAGACAAATGAAAGCTGAGTTTGGCATTCCATAAGTTACACACTATCACTTACTTCTACATGAGGAATCACATGGAAACAATTTTCAGAAATTTGTGGTATTGTTGTCATTGACACAGCTTCAAATTCTCACCAACCAAATCCGTTTTTTTTTTTTTCACGAGGCTCTATCCTCGCATAAGTGAATACAAAAACATGGATTATTGGGCCATCAAAATCCCACATGGTTCATGCAGATGGAATGTCAGAAACGATAGCGATTCCGTTTTCTTACCTGTACTGTTAACCAAAATGTTAGGGAGTACATGCTCATATAAATTATTTTCCTGCATTTCTGGAAACTAGATTTTTAATTAACAGACATCCATATAATTCCGAGCATGTAATACCTTCTACGTACAACAGGTTTTGGTTAAAAAATATACCAGCAGATCAATTGGTTATGGAGGGACAGTATATTACTATGCTCTATCCCTTGATCTTACTCATCTGGACTTTTTTATCTGGGTGTTTATTATAGATATCATCTATCAAAGATATTCCACCAACTCCAGCAAACATCTACAAATTATTATATGAGTTTATAATTCCATTCAGCTGATAACACTGGAAGTACCAATCTCGTCAATATTTCAATGATTGCACATGTGCAAGTGGTCATCTTCTTAGGCACTTAATGTAAATATTCTACCATTTTATAACCCATATTGGTATGGTAGTACAAGAAAACGGTAGTATTAATTCAATTTTATGTATCCATTATTAAGGTCTGCTTAGTAGAATGACACACTGTGCTACATTTCATAAAATATCTTGGAAGTGCTCAATTAACATATTGAATAAAAAATATGTACTACCACTAGAAAAAAAGTTTGAGTTCATATATTGTTAATAAATAATGCTAGAAAGATGTCTCCCCATCAGTATTAATTCCCACCTTTAGTTATTCAACTTTGTATGAAACAACTTTTCTTTTTGTACTTGCATACAAAGCTATTCAGGGTGCCAAGATAAATGTGGACACACAATTTACAAAGCTATTCACGGTGCCAAGATAAATGTGGACACACAATTTGCGACATTATAAATGGTGGATTTACTGAATATTTTACTTCTCCCAGCCCATAATTCTGAAACTAGAAAAATTAATTCAGAAAGTATATATTCCTTTCTTAATAAAGATAGCTGTTAAAAATAAACTTCCACAAATTGATACCATAATAATGTATAAGGAGAAAAATTCTGTTCCATTATCATATTAACATTTATGCTAACAAAGAAGAGACTAATGATCCGGGTAAAATCATATTTAACCAAAACTACTTTGCAAAATTTGATGAACCAAAATAATGATGATGATGTTGAAAATAATAATAATAATGATATCATGAACAATATTGCCATCAGAGGTAGCAGAAATCTCACCATTATCTTCTTTTTAGGCAAAAGTAAATGTTTAAGCAGTAATGTTATTTTATACTTTTATAAGAATGCTTTTGGTTTTCTCTTGCATGAAGTTTGAAATGGCCACTGGCTAGCAGATGGCTTTGGGGTGTCATACTGTTAGAAGGTTTTAAGCATTCATACTTTAATTCTAGATTTCTTACCAGATTTAGTTACATCTCTATTGAAGCAGGATTAACTACCTATTTGTCCTTACAAAGCTAAGTGGATACTATATCATATTCTAACACAAGGAAAATATATTAATATGCTACAGCTTGGAATCCAACTTGGACAAACTTACAATAATTATGCTTGTGAAATATGTTTTTTAAAATAAAAAATTTTGATGGAAAAACACTAAATATTAAGTCTAAGAAAAGAAAGAAAAACAAATATAGATGTGAGTCACTTACACATAATAAATATTCATTGTAAAATAACTGCTTTCCACATTTTAAGAATTTTAATTTTTCTGTATCAAATTTTAAAATAAAACTTTCAAGTGTTAAAAAGGATATAATTCAAGTTAATAAAAAAAAATTGAATTTCGTTTTTATAATTTTGCAGGAGTGTATTGACACCTATATATACTTCACATATTCTAAAATCTAATACTTTTACTTTTCAGGAAAAAAAGACAGTTCCGTTGGCGATCTCACCGGTTCGTCAATAGCAATTGGAAAAACGACCGTTGCTTTCAAACTCATAGTAAAAAACAACATTCTACAAGAGAGGAGGATAACAGTTTAGTTGATTGCAACGATGATAACGGACATGAAAACCAAAACTCAAATTATTATCCAGGCAATTCAACCAGTTACGAGTATCCATCACAAACTGAGGACACAATCAATCACGGTGAAACACATCAACCCAATACTACAGATACTTACAATCCTCGATATCGTTATTTGAATCCAACCAATCCTTTGGATTCCTACACCGCTCACATCATACATGATCCGATACCCACTGAACATTTACACACAAACCTTAACCAAACTCAATCCAATCTTCAGTACAATTATTTTCCAAATATTCCTCCGCACCTATCTCATCCTATTCCTGGAACCAATTTTTCCTTACATCCTAATACTGATAACACTGATGTAGAATATAATGACCCACTGTTTCCATATCCGTATAACATATATCTCCCTGTCCCTCCGTGTCATCATCCATATTACCCATATAATTTAATTCCAGTAGGCAGTGCATCTCTAAATAATTACCAATGTGAACCCAATACAGAAAATTATATCCCTCAATATCAAAACCCCTTCATTCAATATCCTCCCGAAAATATTAATCAAACAAACCCTTGCTCCCATGATCAATATTGCCAACATTATGGAAACGCTTATGATGCTAATCGTCATGGACAATTTGTTCATAATCCCACTAATACTATGCCTGCACATAATGTTAGTGACGGATTACATCCCAAAACTGATCATTTGACTCAACATGACAGAAATGTGCCATCTTCCTACCAATCAGCAAGCACTTATACTGAGATGGGCCATGACAGAACCCATATGAATACTCCGATGGACCATCAAATTAATCCACAAATGTGTACACAGGGTCAGCAACGTCGAGCGCAGGCAAATGTTACAGAAAATACAATTCACTCTCATAAAGCAACTGCTATAGACTTGTATATAACACCCGTCGAGTGCATCTTGCCCCATTAATTTAGACATAAGATCACTTTAATGTTCATATTATTCATTTTTAAACATAATAATGATGGTTAAATTAAATTTGAAAAGAAAAAATACATGCCTAGACTGGGGTTTGAACCCAGGACCTCTGACTCTCAATGTCAATGCTCTTCCAAGTGAGGTACCTAGGCCTCCAATCTGAACACATATTTTTCTCTTCTACATAGTTAACTCCCTAACCCCAAATGCTACAATTTTTGCAAATGGCGGCCCATGCTCTTTGTGCAAGAGCACTCTTCCCTGCACATGTGCATGTCACACGAGCAGAACACTCAAAGATACAATGCAGTAGGAATGAAGGGGAGGGATGCGGTATTTGCAATTTTAACTAAAGTCAGTTTTCTAGCAATCTTAGTGTAGTCACGTCAGAACAGGCAGCAGATTTGAGACAGCATTCGTCATCCCCAATTGTTTATTTTAATCACCAATGGGAGAATTTATACTTAGTTACTGAATATGAAGGAAAGGCAAAATGTTTAGTGTGTCTGAAATTTATTATTAATGTGACAAAGTTCAATATTCAGAGATATTATTGTACACCCTTCGACAAAAAAAAATGAGTAATCTCTTGAATGCACATTTCTTCTAAGTCATACTCGGCACAGCGCTGGGTTCAAACTAGGAAACTAGTCATAATTGTGCTGTCCCTGAGCTACTCTGTTATGTGGCATGAACTGAAGACTCTTCTACGTGTACCGATAGCTCAGCGGTAAAGCACGCGGTCACTGTTTCTGTTAACGAAGATCGCAGGTTCGCGTCTTCAATTACACAGTTTTTTCGTGATATTTGTATTAAAACGTTTTATGAATTAAATACATTTTATTTCGACATTTGAATTAATCTATACTTTTTAAGTTCATAATATTTTTATACCGTTGAGGTTATAACAATGTTAAATTATATACTTTTACACACTTTGTATTAGCTTCACCTGTATCTGTCTATGTAACGAACCTGTGTCTATGTAATGGAATCTTTGAACATGATTTTCATCCACTCTAAAACATTGGATCGACTTTATACTTTGAAATTATTGAATTGTCATGGGTCCTTTACAAGTATCAGTTTTTTTCTAAAATCCTGGACACAATCATCGGAAAATCAAAAAAAATAAAAACCTGTGTAATAGGTTGCGGACTTATCGACTTTTTAGTCAATCGTTGTAAGAGCTCAGTTAGTAGAGCAGCGGACTGTAGTGGTATATAATTTCAGCAATCAATAGGTCGGTCATTCAAATCTGGCCGGAGGTTTTTTTTAGAAAAGTATTAAGTAATTAAATTTTCGTGGGATTCCGGTTTATGACAATCAATGAAAGTAAAAATTTAAAAAATAAATAATAGTTTAAAAACTCAAACAACGTGCTCTATTAGATAACCAAACTAAAAAATAAAAAAATAAATAATAGTTTAAAAAACTAAAACAACACGCTTTATTAGAAAACCGAACAAAAAAATTAAAAAAATAATTTTAATTTCCAACACACTTGGGGAAAAAAATTAAAGTGGTCAACAAAAAAATCATCTCTAACACATCTAGAATAAAACTAGAGTTATCTACAAAAAAATAATAATTTTACCATCAAAAGCATAGGGTGCTTTTTATGTTTTCTTCTTAGAGACTTTACTTTTACCAATATCTGTTTATTAACAAATATAAATATTAATTAATATAGAGCACCCCACGCTTTTGATATTAAAATTATTGTTTTTGTAGATAACTCTAGTTTTATTCTAGATATGTTGGAGTTTATGTTTTTGTTGACCACTTTCATTTTATCCCAAGCGTTTTGGAAAATAAAATTATTTTTCATTTTTTTGTTCGGTTTTCTAATAAAGCGTGTTGTTTTAGTTTGTTTAAACTATTATTTATTTTTACCTTGTATACTACCGTCTTCCTCAACTATCTAACATTTTCGTTGATTTCATTCTAGGCCTTTCGATGCATGCTTCATCTTCTGGAGTTGTTGTAGTAGTATTGAATTAACCGTATGTCTAATAGAGGGTTTTGCTTATTAGGCACATTTTCGTTGAGAATGTTTGTATTCTTGGCCTTCTTGATAATTTCAATTTCTTGTAAAATGTTAATTGTGTGTCTGTTGTTTTCTCTGTGTATAATTTACATTGTATTATCGATATTGTTGAACTGTGGCCGCTTTCTGAAATATGTTTAGCGAAATTTGATTTCATTGTTAAAGAAGAAGGCAAATCAAATTTCGCTGTTCACCAGATTGAATCCAATCGAAAATGTATGGGCTAAGATGAAAATAGAGATGAACTCTTATTGGCCTGCAGATGCACGAAAAACGAAAGATGGCTTATGGGCACAAATTCAAGACGTCTGAGATGCTCTAGCTGATCATCCATATGCCTGTAGAAATTTGATTGCGTCAATGTCCCGCAGATTCAGGGCGACAATAGTTGATGAGGATTCATACACCCGATATTGATTTTGTTAAAGTTTCATTTTAGAAGATATTATTTTCTTTCTTCATTTCATTATTAGAAGGTTTTCATTTATGTGTTTTATGTGTGCATTAAAGCCATAAAACTCAAATATAAAATTAAATATGAAACTATATTACAGGCGAAATGCTATCCTAACATTCAGTAAAAAAAAAAGAAGTAGAACGGGAATCGAACCCGTGAGGTTACGAACGCAAATGTTGTGTGTTAAACCTCTCGACCACAGAAACACACAAAGGCAAGCTCTCTCTTTTATGTTACTTGAGCGTGCACTACGTTAACTAGCAAACACCACAGAACAATTACTGAAAACTTGTTAATGTGAATAAGGCTTCTGTGAGTGCTCACGAAGTTCCCCGATCGGTTGATAAAATCAACAGATGATTCATTTTTTTGTCTAAGGGTGTACATACCATGCGAGAGATTATGCAAATTATAAGGATACTAGTACCGACTGTACAGAAGAACTTGAAAACCTAAAAGAACATTTTTCATCTGCGACTGCATAGGTAGTGTATAATTATATCAAATATAATTTATCTTTCATTGAGAAATGTTAAATGAGTAATAAAAACATCATTAGAAGCCTTACTAGCTTTATAAAGTAATGTTAAATTCCCAATAAATGTCTTCTTAACTAAGAAGCCGCCATTTGCAAAGATAGAAGCAATGGTTTCAAAAGCATTTGGCGATAGGGAATTACAACGTATATAAGAGAAAAATTTGCATCTAGACCGTAACTCGCCTCGGTAGCTCAGTTGGTACAGCACTTGGCCCGGAAAGCCAAGGGTCCCGGGTTCGAGTCCCGGTCTAGGCGAAAATTTTTCTCTTCAAATATAGTGTATATTTATTTCGTTGCTGTTATTCCAATTTTATATGTATTTATTTTCGTTAGTTCAAATTGTAATCTACACATATTAACTTATTCATATTATTATTATTATTATTATTACCTTATAGGCAGAACCACCTGCTTGAGAGTCAGTTGTTCGTGCCAGCTAGAAAATTTCAATGCATATCGCAAAATCACTAATCAGTTTGTCAGATAGCGAGTTTGCGAAAGACTATATGAAAATAGCAGTTGAATTATTGTGCCCTAATCAAATTAGTTATTTGATCCAATTAATCTTTCCTGCACAACAGTTAATCGCCATATACAATATCTTGCAGGTGATGTTAGTTAATGGAAGTTTCAAGTAATTTTATTGCATTTTCCTTTGTTTTGGATGAAAGTGTTCATGTCTCTGACATTGCACAAATTGCTCATTTTTGTTAGGAGTGTGAACTCTGAACTAGAAGTTACACTAAAGCTATTAGATCTAGTGCCAAAGCGAGATCCATCAGTGGGTCTGACATATTAGCATATGTAGAAGAACCTGTAGAAAATTTCAATCTTTCATGGAGTTCAATTGTATCTGAAACAGAGATGGGGCACGAGCCATGGTAGGGAATAGCTTGGGACTCATACAGTGTCTGAAAGACAAACTAAAAGATCAGACACTCTGGGGAATTCATTGCATCATTCATCAAGAAAATCTTTGTGCTAAAAATGTTTCGCTGAATGAAGTGATAAATGTAATTAAAACAACAAATATAATTGAATCCCATGGATTGAAATATCACCAGTTAAAATAGTTTTTAACAGATCTTTATTGTGAATATGGTCATTCTATTCTTCGGTGAAGTGCGATGGCTCAGCATTTGAAAATTGTTCAGTCGATTCTTCAAATTACTTGCTGAAATTGCTACATTCATGGAAATTATAGGTTCTCCTGTACCCCAACTTCATGACATGAAGTGGAAACTTGATTTTGCATTCCTAGTGGACTTGGTTGATCATTTGAATCATTTAAATATCTAGCCTTCAAGGAAAAAATCAACTAATAATTCAGTTATGTGATCTTGTGGAAGTATTTAAACTGTGGATTCGGCAGTTCTTAGGTAGAAATGCAATTCATTTCCCCAGATTGGAATCCATGTCCAATTCAAATACAGGTTTTGACCTTGAAGAATATGTAACAGTATTTAAATCACTGATTCAACAATTAGAATCCCGATTACATGATAAAAGATGAGTTTGATATTTTTGCAATACCATTTTCTGTAGTAGTAGAAGTCTCTTCTCATTTTCAATTAGAGTTAATCGACTTGAAAAGTGATAGGGAATTGCATGAGAAATACATCAACAAAAACAACCTTATGGAATGTTATCAAAATTTTCCTCAACAGCATTTCTCTCGGCTTCATAAGCATGCTACTAAATCCTCTCCATGTTTGGTTCAACATCTATCTGTGAACACTTGTTTTCAGCAATGAAAAGAAGCAAAAGCACAGAGAAAAATTGATTTGCTGACATCAATCTGAAATCTGTTCTTAGATAAATTGTGCTCAGCTAATTCAGTCAGACATTGAGTATATAATAAACATTAAAAGGTGTCAGAGGTCCACATGCACCAATGTTACATCACAACAAGGAGAGGCAGCTTAGTACATGAACAAAGTTTTGAAGTTGAAATAACAGATAGTATAGATAACAATGTGTACTCAGCATCTATGGCTCCCTCAACATCCGATTTGTTTAGTAACACAACTGCAAGGTGAAAGTTGGTGTTACCTATAGCTTAGGGCGTCTCAACCTAGAATTTAACGTACTAAACTACTTATTCTGGTCATAACCTTTCTGTAAATTTTACAGTAATGTGGTGCATAGATTGTAATGCGAATTTCCCTCCAGATTGTTCTAGTTTCAAATATTAACTAGACATTTCATTAAATCTAGATAATATATATTACAGGCCAGTAATTTGAGATAAAAATGTAATATAGAGAAACATAACGAGTTTGGACTTTAATTAATCAGAATTTTATTAGAAATCCAATGATCATATTACTGAATCGATTTTATTAATTATATAAAAGTTGATATCCTCTTATTAAAAATTTGCTAAATTTAGGTTATGCCAATATAGTTGAAGCCAGAAAGTCTAGAAGTCATAGGGTATGACAAGGGTAGACCCAGATACCTGAATACAATAGATACCAAACCTTTGTTAATGAAAATGTGTCAGGACATCTATTTGAAATGAGACTAAAATATCAGTCAAAATAATATTTATGAGTGACAAGGGAAACATCACTATGTCAGGATGAAGTTTCAAATATTAATTTAGATACTTATCAGTTAAAATATAACTACGAACTACACATAAAAATAAATTTAATAAAAAACTCAAAGGCCCAACTAGAAACAACTTGGCAACATTGTAGACAAGTGGCTCGAAAAGCCACACCTTTTTATATATCTGTAATATATGTGCTCATGTATTTAAACCAATAAGAAAGAAATGTATCCCTTCTCCTGTAGCGATCTGACGATCGAAAGAATACAGAGGTTTTCAAGATATACCAAATTGAGATGCGTGCAGTAACAGAAGTCTCCCAACTAGCCAAGGGAGAACATAAAAAGTTTCATTGTAATCGCGAGAAGCCTCCCAGATATCTAAGGGGAAAACATAGATTAAATTACATTGCGGATATTTATCCATAACTTTTATATTATTATTTTAATAATAATAATTCTTCAGTATTCTAATGCAAAATCAAAATGCTAACACAACGTATAATCAAATGTTTTTCATTGTATCGAATACAAGTATAGTGAATACGATTTAAATAAATCGAGTGATTTATAAACTACAATTATTGAAAATACTATTGCTGCCCGTACAGTTCTCCTCTCGTTATTCCCTGAGATAAGTTTTCCTGATCGCATCATCGAACCCAACCTGACTAGACCGCGAGCATAAAATTCCGACATTACGGGGATTCCTTCTAATCAATCCTTGTATTAAACCCACATCCTGTGATAATCCATCACACTTTTATCCACCCCTAATTAACACTTTTTGTTCCAAGACCTTCCATGAACAGTAATTATATCTGGGACATCAATACAGTGTGATGATATACAATAATTGTAAGTTTGTTGTATCGTATATCCTATCAATAAAAATATATAGCACTGTGATATGAGTTTAAAACTATTTTAACCTTATGCAAAGCCAAACATAGGTAATACTATCCATTTATAATTGGTAATAGCTCTTCAAAATAAGACTAACTAAATTAACTTGGTCTAGTAACTCCTAACAAAGGAGAGGATAAGGTCCAATATGAGGATGTTACGCCATTGTAGATATGGATGTAGAAAATATCTCTTTAAATTAATAGTTTTTTGTTATTCAAGAACATCGAAAACTGCGCTGTCAAAGAGAATGGTTTAATGTTTGCTAGTAGTAACTAGCCACCTCTAAGTGGACAGCTGCACATCATTGCTCCTTATTACTCGTAAGTGCATACGACACTTCGCCAGTGGTGACCAGCTCAGTCACACTTATAATCATAGATAAATATTTAATAATTGTAAGAAGAATAATAATTATCGTTGCAAAGTATTTAAAATTGTATGAAATGTTAGAAAAGATGAAAGAAGTACATAGAGCAACAGAATTACAAAAAATATAGTATGGAAAATCAAGTGCAAGGTAATCTAAAGTTCACCTGAAGTGGCAATTTCACTGCATATTTTTATGAATTTACAAATTTTATGGGTATATTACAATGAAAAGACGGCTCAACTCTTGATTACCTCCCACTTGATTTTCACACTATATTCTTGTAATACTTCTTCTGTATTTACTAACATTTCATATTATTTTAAATGTTTGAAATGATACTTGTAACTAGAGACCGAATGTTAGGGAAAATGCCTATAGTTATTTAATATAGATATTGTAAAAGTGACTTCATATAATTTCATACCGAAGAGCCTAGAGTTGTTTTTCCATAAATTTAATTTTGCCTATAAATGCCTATTTCAGCTTACAATGCCTAAAAAAGCTTATTTGCCATTTTTTCCCTTGAAATTAACTTAATATTTCAATGAAATCAATTGAAATGGACAAACTTCATGACATTATCTCATTGAATAGAAATTTTCAAGTTTTTTTTTTTTTTTAATTCTCTCTTAGAATTAAAATATATATACAGTCAATATGCCCATTTCACCAATAATTGTTTAAAATGGTCAACTAGTTTCTACAGCCAAGCTGTCATTCTCAAGACCAGATAGAATATTTTAGGATAAGAATGGCAATTAGACCATAACCGAGCAGGTAGATGGTTTTCCCTCAATGCATTCCTGTTGGGCGAAAAACAAGTACTGGCTATTTTATTTCTCCACATCATGCAATCCTGTTATAAACAAATAGCCCTAAGATGTGTCCCATTGTATTATTCTATAGTACAGCTTTGCTTCCTTTCAATATAAACATTGCTGAGTGACATAGAAAAAAAGCTTGAGCTGTTTACCCTCTATGTTTCATAACTGGTGCTGAAATGTTTAAGTGAGTAGCAATATTATTTTAGATGTTGGTAACACTGAATTCAGTCTGAAGTCCTCATTCACAGACAGGTGCTTCAAAGAGAAAGTAGTGCCAGAAGTGTATGTGGCTTATTCTTTTTACCTTTAGAACAATTGTTTTACAATGCCTAAAGAACAGACAACAGTGAAAGACAAATTGGATAATTTTGTGAAAGAATTTGGTGCGGAAATATTCACAAGTGACAGTTCAATATTGTTCTGTAAAGTATGTGAAATTTCTGTGAATTGCACAAATAACTGTCATGTTTCGCAGCACATACACACTGCAAAACATAAGTATACTCTTTGTAAAAAGGCAAAACATGTTCCAAAAGCATCTCTGTATACTATCAACAAACGTCAGTCACAATTTTCAGTGGATCTCTGCAAAGCATTTATCTCAGCTTCTATCCCTTTACAAAAACTGAGAAAATACAACTTTAAAGAATTTATTACATAAATCATATGTTGATGTTTGTTACAATGATGCCATCAGTAGAATTAGAGATGGGGTCAGTGGGAAGAAATGTGGATTTTAATTGACGAGAGTAGAGATCCCTGTGGTCGATTATTGCTAATGTTGTAATTGGCAGTATGATCAATCCTCTAAAATACCTTTATTGGCTTGTGAACAGTTCAACTATTACGTAAGTGTTTACCTCAGCATTGAATATACTGTGGTCTGATGGAATAAAATATGACGTTCTTCTGTTCCACAGTACAGTAGTAAATAAAAACCAATAATGAATTTTGAACATAATTTATTGTAAGATTTTATAATGTTGTTGAAAGTACACACTTTTCAAATATAAAACAAAGTATAATGAAAGTGCAATTCTACATAAAACAAAAACAACTTTAGTATCAATGGAAATATTCACAAGTTCGGATAATACTAATGCCGGTGGTATAACTTATATTTCATTATCAGAGTAGAAAAATGTTTTCCCCAAAGTTTTTCACTGATACCAAACTACAATTAATTTGTGTCGTAAACATTTTGCAAAACGTGTCTCCTCTGCATTGCAAGTCATTTTTAGGTGGGTATTCAACTATGGAAAAAGAGTCACCAAATAGTCGAAAGCTACTTTCCTCAGTTTTCCGAAGCACATTCTAGAAATGTTCTACAAATATTCATTCGGAAGTTATAGGCGATCAAAGTGAAAATTACAATTTCTTGATTTATCGCACGTAATTAAGTTAAAGATTATTATTAAGATGCTCGACTGAATGGTGAAGGAAGAATTGACGTAGTGCATCAACAGGACCAAAGTAAACGACAAGAGGTAACTAACCAGATTGTGACCCACAAATCAGTTAAGGGGAGGAATAAGGATAACCCATGAATGTTAGTAGAAAATTCCAATAAGATACCAACATTTAAAGTGGAGAATTACGAATGTCTTAATTGAAGTGAAGTTAACCCAAAGAAGACAACACTAACAAAGAAGGCTGCAGTGGTGCTCCAGATACCGGAAGTGATGCAAAGTACACACAAAGTTTGGAAGGAACCCGCCAGACGGCGACAGAACCAGGGAGGGGAACGCGAGTGACCTTAGCGGAGTAGAGCGTAACTATTGGCAAGTGGCACTAGTCTATCCCTCTCCAAACACCGCCATAACAAAAGACGTAAGAACCACCCACTTGGGAGTCGGCCAATAAACCACCATAGATAAGCGGACCAAAGCACAACCCACCAAAGAAACCAACCAGACCTACCCTCAAGAATGCTGGGAAGAAAATGAAGAATAAACCAACACAACGAAAAATTAACCACCTAAGTGACAGCGAGGAAGATACCAGCGAGAAGCAAACCATACAAACTATGTTTAGCAATATCCTAACAGAACTGAAAGATCTAAGAAAACAAAATGAAGACTTTAAAACAGAAACAATGCGGGAAATATCAGATCTGAGAGAGGAAATAAAAAGATCGGATGAGAAAATAGAAGAAACATGCAACAATCTGGAAAACAGAGTACACAATTTAGACATCTTAGAAGAGAAGACTAAAAACATGGAAAGAAAATTAAAGGCTCTAGAAGAAGCGGAGGAGAGAAAGAAGACATAATGTAATAATAAAAAACAAAGACCTAGAACCAGAAAACATCGAAGAACTATCCCATAAAGTAAAGGATATTCTAGCTAAAGTCGAGTTTCAAAAACCACACACCCAACTCACATACCTATGCAAGGATTTCCTGGGCAGGGGTCTTGTCAGGGTCGAGCTCGCCTGCATGGAAGACAAAATAAGCATAATGAGGAACAAACACACACTAGCCGGAGAGGAAACCTACATTGACGATGATATGACGTACCAGAAAAGACAAATACAGAGCCAACAACGGAAGAAAGCAAAAGAAGAGAGGGGAAAAAGGCAATATTGTGAAAGTTGGGTATCAAGAGATCATGATAAATGACCAGTGGGTAAACTGGTATGTTGCCTCAAACAACACACCCATAAAGGCACCAACAACACCCGAACGTACCCACAGACCCAAGGACACACAAGCCAAAACTCTCAACAGTATGGACACAGGCCTAAACAGGGAGTTAAACAATCACGCCATCACACAACATCCACTAGCCTCAGGAAACTATTGCTACCTTAAACACTAGAACACTTGATACATATGAAAGAGAGATAGAACTCGAACATGCACTCCAGGAAATCAAATTTGATATACTAGGTCTGAGCGAAGTAAGAAAATCGGGAGAAGCCATAATGAAGAGGACAAACGGAGACATATGGTACCACATGGGAACAACACCGGGTCAAAAGGGAGTGGGCTTTATAATAAGAAAACAAGCAAAGCACCTAATACACGACATAGTGGGAGTGTCAGAAAGAATTGCAGCGTTGGTTAACAAGGAAAAAAGACATAAAACTATGATTATACAAGCCTAAGCCCCAACATCAGCCAATAGCGATAAAGAGACTAGTAGATCATAAAAATCATCTGAGACCACAATAGATAAGTACAGATCACCAATAATCATTGTGATCGGCGACTTTAATAGTAAAATTGGCTGGAGAGACACTGGAGAAGAAGAAACAATAGGTGCACACGGATACGGTACGAGGAATGACAGGGGAACCAGGCTAATACAATTTGCGCAATCACAAGAACTGTAGGTATTAAATACTTACTTCAAGAAACAACCACAGAAAAGATGGACTTGGTGATCCCCAGACGGAAGAACATTAAACGAAATAGACTTCATCCTAGGTAACACCCTGACAGTAATTAAAGACATAAACGTGGTGCAGAAACTAAAATTCGACACCGACCACAGGATGGTGCGAGCAGTGCTGAAAACACCCAGAGGAAATCCCTACCAGTCTAAACCTGCGATACCGCCGATAGAAGCACTGGACAAAGAAACGTTCCTAACACAACTACAGGAACAAATGCTAAAGAAGCCAATTAATTCAGAATGGGACACCATGGAATTGTACAAGACCATAGAACAAGGCATAGTTCTTACCAGCAACAAAGCGACCAGAAATAAAAACACAAAATGGTCTAAACACAAACAACAAGAAACAACAATCGCTCATAAACGAGAGAGAGAGAGAGACTTCGACAAAGGGGTTTGCACTCCTAAGAGGAGCAAGCAAAATACAGGGAAACAGAAAAACTAACAAAAAGAGCGATACAATCGGACATCCGCGAACATCGCACAACCACGAAGAGGCAAATCCTCGAAAGCACTAAATCGACCAAGAAAGTGAGACACATAACAAGGGGTAAACAGTGGATGCTGGGAACCAAGAAAACCTCCGGAGAACGCACGTCAGCGAGAGCAGATATCATAGCAGAAGCAACAAACTACTGCAAACATCTATACACTAGCAGAATTCCACCAAGCACGCTACCGGATAAAACACAAGATGATACCAACACGATTCTGCCCATACTCCAAAGCGAGGTTAGAACAGCGATCAAAGAACTAAAGTACAGAAAAAGGCGATCAAAGAACTAAAGTACAGAAAAAGGCGTTTGACTCTGTCGAGCATTCAAGTGTACTGCAAGCTCTAGAGAAACAAGGAATAGAATCAAAGTATATACAAATTCTAAGCAATTTGTATTCCCTGAGCGAAGCAAAAGTGAAGACGGAACGAGAGGGAGAGACCTTCCGACTAGGCAGAGGAGTTAAACAAGGCGACTCAATTTCACCAAAATTGTTCACAAGCGTACTAGAGGAAGTATTCAAGAAGCTTAAATGGGACAATAAATATGGCATCACAATAAATTGCAGAAGGCTAACCAACCTACGATTTGCGGATGATGTCGCACTATTCGCCAGGTCTCCAAACGAATTGCAACAAATGCTAGAGCATTGAAATCTGCCAAGGAAGATGGAGAGGAAGACAGTGGATGTCTCACTCCGGGATAAGATTTCCAACATGGCGCTACAGCAAATTGCAACTTCAAAGAACATTACTCAAAAAGCCCTCCAAACAAAGTGGACATGGGGTGGTCATGTAACAAGACAACAACAAGGCAGATGGGTGCGGGAAACCACCATGTGGACCCCTACATTAGAAGACGAACACGAGGTCGGCCAAGAAGAAGATGGGCAGACACGTTCAAACTGATGTTGTGAGGACATTGGTCAACCACAGCCCGCAACAGGAACAAGTGGAAACAAATAGCGAACAATCTAAGAATGGACTAAAATTCTTAATAAACTGCAGTGAAGTGCACAAGTGAAAGACCCTATAAACATAAGGTCACGTGAATTAGCTCACCACGTGAAGCACTTAAAACTTTAAAATTGAGCCCCCCTCTTGTAGGAGGCCCTAGCCCTTCATGGGACATGAAAAATAATAAACAACTGTACAGAAAGTTTAAAAAACGAAACGAAAGGGGAGGAAAGGCCCTAATGGAATCCGTTGTTCGATTTGTCCTAATAAATTTGTTCGTCCTGTGCAAACTTCCAAACTTGACAATTTTTGGCGCTGTGCTTCTTCCGCTTTATACTAATAACAATAACAATAACAAAAAGGTTCGCCCTAATGGGCATTGATTATTCTTTAGTCTTTGCTGTAGTCATTCAGCGATTTTGTGTTTCTTGGGCATTTCGGTATATGATATCAGTCACACTGTCTCTGCCACACAATTCACACATGCACTTCTCACTAGGTTCATGATATTTCCTGATTCTGCACACCTTATGATGAAAACCGTGTATCGCATATCGTTTTACAACATTCCTTAGCTCTTGGTTGGTTTTCGTCCAGTTTCTGTCCAGCATAGCTCCTGAAGTGTAGAAATCAGCACCTATCATTCTCTGATTTTCTCTCCTGTTTAAAGTTCTTGGTAAGGGCTAGTAGATGGTTTCCACTTTATACTGAAAAAAAAAAATAATATATATATCAAAGTGGACGAAGAAAAAAATAATCGCATTACTGATTCAGACATTAAAATCACTTTTTTTTTTCGAGGGTACGAAGCTCATCCTTTAATTTTGGGCAGCAGTGTAGTTCTATTTCTTTTTTCATTTTTTTCTAAAACAGCGATTCAGCCTTTTGTAAAATTTGGCTGAATTACAGATTTATAGGTACTAAGGAAATAAAAACAATAACGTTTAGGTATGAAATAAGAGAGGATCTTGACCGCACATTAATCTTATTAGTATTAAGTATCTTTAATTTTTCGTTCTTGTACTGGAGTGACAATACAAATACTAAACAAGACAAACATTTCACATCATGTAACACAAAACAAACTTAACAGCGTCTTTTTACGTTGATCGCATACACGAACGACGAAGACTGAGACAAACAATCGCTGTGCGTGAAATATACCAAGATAGAGTGGGAGGTGCTTGTTGCCAAAATTTTTCGGTCAACATTAACATATTGTTGACCGGCAATTTTTTCTCAGACTTTATCACATGTCACCGCTGACGAGAAACAAATACGCATCAATCACGAGTTTACGCGTGGCAGCAATGCTCTTTACTAATTAATGCTCCAACGTTCATTTGATTTGTTTAAGTGTACGATAATAGTTCATTAATTAGTATCATAATTCATTTAAAAAAATACTCGGGGTGCATGGCCCCCTCTTTGGATCTGCAACTGAAATGTGCCAAAATGATAGCTTCCACATAACAACCATAGACTGTGTATATTGTGTTCTTTACGAACTGTGTGAAAGACCAATTTCCAGTAGACACGTAACATAATAATTAACCTATTGAAAGGTACCGTATTATCAAAATTTGACAATATTGCACATAGTGTGCGTTTTTCTCTTAATTACCTTACATATTTTCAAAACAGACTTCACTATTGTTTAGTTTTCATATTCTGGCACGTCAACTATTAACAGTGGTTATATATCTTCGAATTATCTAAACAGGTCAGTAATATGATTCTTTTTCAAAAGATTTATTTCATATGCTCTACAGCAAAGCATTTCCGAGATGGTTGAAAAACGGTTTGTCCCTTGTCGGCGAATTCGCATGTGTATTCAATATTGGGCGTAGCAGGTTGGCCCTAGCCTACACGGCAATTTTATGGGGATTTATTTTAGTGTTTTGAGTAATATGATAATTATATGAATATTTTTGCCTGACTGGGGCATCGGAAACAGTGTCACTAAAGAGCTCGGCTCGATTAAGAACCGGAATGAGCCACGCCACTCTGCGCTGATCTCTCTGGTCTTGGCTGCATCATGCTAAGTACTATGGATTATTTATTTTGTCGAATATGTTTCTATTTGTAGTACGCCATTGTGGAAGGTGTCACTAAAGAGCTCGGCTCGATTATGTACCGGAATGAGCCACGCCACTCTGCGCTGATCTTTCTGACCTTGGCTGCTTCATGCTAAGTACTATGGATTATTTATTTGGTCGAATATGTTTTTATTTGTAGTACGCCATTGTGGAAGGTGTCCTATATTGCATACTATTGGGTTTCCATTATCATTTATGTTTTGAAACATGGTGGTGACCCTTTCTGTTATGATAGCATCAATATATGGTACATTCGTATGACAACCCTGAGAAGATTCTCAGCTGATGACAATTCGGACATTCAGTTACGGCAATAAGAAAGTTTCTGGATATGTGAAAGATATCCCAGCTCATACGTCCGTCGCGTTTAAAACAAACTACAGAGGTAAGCCTATTTGTAATAGAGGATAAAAGCTAAGAATAGACGTTCATTTTTTCGTTAATTTGCAAACGATGTTTGGGACTGCAATACAAAAGCAACAGTGACAAATTTATAGATCAATTGAGATAATTGAAATAACTAATTTCAAAATATATTATGGACAAGATCACTCCACCACTTCAGTAAATTTACTCATGGAAATGAATGTGGCCAGGTTCATCAAGTTATGACTTTCAAACTGGTGCTTGTACCGAAATATATTAGACCTTCGAAGTTTGAAGTAGTCACATGACCGTTTGTGGGCGAATCTATAGGCTGGGTAACGTTAGTCAAACTCCGAGTCGACTTGGACTGGGAATTACTGAATCAAGGGGATTTGATACAACACAGTGTAACACGTAGATATAGAGACGTTCCAACTCACGCAAGCTCAAAACCACGATTGACTGCCGTCGCACATAACTTGAAAGCTCCATTTCTGTGATGTTTACCTAAATTCATATTTCAGGTGAGGTAGATCAGCATAATACTTAAATGCATTAAATGTATGACGCTGTTAAAAGTGCATAAAGGTAACCGTTAGGCCTATAGAGAACTTTTTTTTCGAACAACAGTGATCTTCAAATAAAACATTTAATATGTATCTTTAGAGCAAATATTTAGTGATTTTATCGCTGTCCACATAAAAGTGATAGAATATATCTGCAAATAACGTGATAATTTAAACTGTAGTAGATTTATGTGAGGTAAGAACAACAATTTTTTTTGGAAATATTTTTCCTTTTCTGCTTAGATCATCTATCGCCAGATAAATTTGATCTCTCCAGCATATATTCAACTAAAGTATACGTACATAAATAGAATTTAAAAAAATACTGAAAATGTTCATGTGGCTCAGCTATAAAATATGTTACACTTGATTTTCCACTCTGTATCGTTTAATTGTGTTACTCTATGTACTTCTTCTGTCTCTACTAACATTTCGTACTATTTGAAACGTTTTAGAATGATACTTAACATTCTTTTTACAATTATTAAATACTTATTACGTATGCAATGATTTATTTAAAGTTCTATAGAACCGCAGTGCACATGCGCAAGATGTGTGAATATTTAATGTAACGAACACAAGATGTCGATAAAATCGGTGTTACCAACAATCGCAATTAACTCCACACCACATTTCAATAAATGAACATATTTTTGTTATGTTTAGTGTTGGTTAGTATAGGTAAGTGTCAGTAAATTATATGAATGTAATTTATTTTCTTTGGTTAGGAAGGGAGAAATTAATGTACATCCATCTCTAATAAACGTTTGGGAATTTATTGCACATGTTGGTCATATCGAATAAACAGCTGCATCATTCCATCCAGCGAAAATTCTATAGACTTGTTGTAGGATTTCATAGATAAGTGGCTCCACATAACGCCAATTCTATAAACGTATGTACATGCGTACTGTTATTCTGTGGAAATCAAACTATAGTTTTTTGAGTGCAGGATTCCTAATTAATCATTTTTTAAATTAAGCTATGTGCAGTAAATTCAAAATGCTTTCGGGCATAAAAATTTGAGACCCATTCAGATATGGCAAATGGGTCTTCTTTCTACATGTTGTCAAGATATCCACTGTATTATACAAATAAGAACTACTCGAAACTGTTGTATTTACTTATATTTTTTATAAAGAAACACCTTGCTGCATAAAGAGAAGTTATGTCAAAAGACTAATAATTCCGTATAGTAAGAGCCTCTAAAATAGTGTGCCTTTAAATGTACACAAACCATATTTTTTTATTCAATTCTTTGATCCATTAGTCTATTTTTAGCCTGAATTTAACGCTGGCAGTGATTACATAATTACTTACACAGACACCATAACCATAGTTTAATATTATCCAAAACTTTATAAAACTCTTCACAGTTTTCTTCAGTGCAATGCTACTGCAAACTAAGTGTGATTATTCCAAAATATACATTCATTTTCAAAATATTTGCCCACAAAATTTGAAAATAGGTGTGCTTAATTAAAACTTTATTCTGGTGAAGTTTACAAATATATATCACTGCCCTACGGTACATCAAATTATGTTATTAATACTAAAAAACACAACCTACCACATTATGATTTCAGAACTAATATCCAACTTCATTTTGATAAAATTATAATTCAATATGAGATAAAAATAACAAATAAATTACCTTATTTCAGTAAAATTTTCATATCCTCCTTAGGCACTGTTATTGTCCTGTAAAAATAGTAAGTCATAGCATTAAAACTAGTAAATTAGATTTGCAAATAACAATGCACTGACTACAAACAAAGTTTTAATTAACTTACAGTAATGTAAAAACAACAAACATCATGCAAGAAATATAAAACACATTAATTTTTTTATTTCATCTTAATTTTGGATTTGAAAAAAACCTGACTCCCTCTACATTCTTTTCAATAATTCATGATTAAAAATGTTTATTCTAAAATTGTCAAAGTATTTGTCTATGTAAGAAAAAATATTAATTTTAAACCCTAATATAAAACTAATAAACAGGGTAGCTCAAAACATTTTGTTAATACAGAAAAAAATTATAAAAAGTTGAAAACTGAAAACTGAGTCATGTTGGTAAACCATGTCATTGGGCACTAAGTACGGTACTTGTTTTATAATTTTTTTATTTCAGCAAAAGAACTGATATTTTTAGATAGGGGAATGTTTATTTTCTACCAGTTCTTTTATAGCTTATTTTTATGGTTGTTCTGTTGAAATAATACGTAGGATTTCTGTATTTTTTCATGTTCATATAACTGTAGTAGGTTTATAAAGATTCAAAAACTATGTAGTGTCCATTACACTACGTACTTTGTATAACTTTTTTTTTCTTTCTATTCAGATCTGCAAATGTCCAGTAATGCTGCTCTTAACCTCCATCTGGAAAGGGGTCATTGATAACTGAATTCATCACCAATACAGTGAAATGAATGGTTTATTGTGATTTAATGCATTGTTTGATTGAGATTATCATATGTTACGAACAGTAAGATACCTGTAATTTTTAATTACCTTTTTTGTAAGGGACCAAATTTTGTTGGTAAAATATGTAGGGAAAGAGATTAAAAAATCTCAATGCATTAATTCTTCATAATTACTTAAATTCTCTTATTGTTTATTATTATTATTTTGTTCATATGTCTAAAATAAATAAATGATTATTAAATGATATCTCTATTTTTATTTGAACCTTTCCTTGATAATCAGGGTCATCCTTTCTTTAATTCTAAGAAATGTAATGCAAAAAATAATGTTATTTCTAAGAAAATTTTGAACAAAAAAACAGTTTAAATGAATACTTTAAAAGAATTAATTGAATTATAAAATATTTTTCCAGTTTTCTAAAACTAATCAACTGTTTTTCTGATGTTAGGAATATATTCCATGTATTGAATAAAGAGCAAGTTGAGGGTCTTGGAAATTGAGATGAAGTTCTGAATTGATATATTCATAACACTGTGAGGTTTTATTTAATAATAATTACTCAAATTTTACAGCTTGCCTCATACTTTTGTAAAACAGAGGACCAGTTTCGAAAGAAGTTTCCCTTTCGAAACTAGTTCTGAGTTTTTCAATAATATGAGGTGAGCTGTAAAATCTGATTGATTAATATTATTCCAGACATTATTTAAAATGTGGTATTACAAACGCCGAAAGTGACGACTGAGCCACCGGGGTCAACACTGATTAGTTATACTTTTATCGATAGATGGCGCAAATTGTTTTGCCAATAATACAGTGAGCTGTAATCGGTTAGTGTTTTCTGCCAACGCTTGAGGTCTCTGGAGTCTAGGCATCACTGAATAACATTGGCGCTGGTCATCTCTATAGTGGGTTATCTCTGCCCAAAGCACTAAAAGTAGGGATAAGTAAAATGAAAAATCTAGCAAATAACACATTGCTAGTGGAATGTAATAACAAAGAAGAATGTGAAATCCTAGAAAACGAATTAAAGAAATTAGATAATTTCTCAATAGAACATCCTAAGAAAAAACTACCAACCTTATTGTTAAAAAATGTCCCTAACGATATAGGTAACTCTGAAATAAAAGACATCCTACTGCAACAAAACAACCTAATTTAAATAGAAGAATCTATAATAAACGCAAAGTTCACCAAAACTAAGTTTGAAGACTCCAGACATATAGCTATAGAGGTTAGCCCCCGCATAAAAGAAATCATGAAATACCAAAGAGTCAAACTGAAGTGGAGTATGTGTGGTGTTGAAGACTTTATTGTTGTAACAAGATGCTTTCAGTGCCTAGGCTTTGGCCATACAGCAAAATTTTGTTCGGAGCAACAGAAGTGCTCAACATGTGCCGGAGATCATTACCGGAAAAATTGCGAAAACCCACAAAGTCCACGATGTACTAACTGCATTAAAGCCAATTCCTACATCCAAAACAACAACAAGAAGCTAGATACAAACCATAGCACCTTTAGCCCCGACTGCCCTAGATTGCAAAGAATAAGTATATAATTATCAACAACACAGATTACTAACATGGATAATCTAATTTTTGCCAAACTTAATACTCACCACTACAAAGCAGCTATGGCAAACTTATCAATGCTCATGAATAAAAATAATGTAGATATTCTACTAAATCAGGAACCATATTGTAACAATGGAATACCAAGCTTAACACCAACAAATTACACACTTTTCTACATTCCGTCAAACACAGCTCCTAGAGCCTGCACCTATATAAAAAAAGAAATAGCACATAACTTCACACTTATCCACAGCTACATACACCACTCCAGATGATGTAATAATTGCACAGTCAACTAATCCCGCTCTTTATATAGCAAGTTCCTACCTACCTCCTTACGATACCTTAGAACAAGATATCCAGCCCTTCGAACACTTCTTATCTTCCTTTAACCCAACTAACCTTATATGGAGGCTCGATTCCAACTGCAAACACAAAATTTGGTATAGCCCAATTACCGATACCAAAGGAAGAAGACTAGCAGAGTTCCTATCAGTACATAGTCTGACCACGGCAAATGGGAAGGACGGTCCTACTTTATCCGGTTCACAAGGGGAAAGTTGGATCGATATTACTGTTGCTACTAAGAACAAGGCGAACAAAATAAGCAAATGGCTAGTTAGCGAAGAAGAGACTCAATCCGATCACAATATCGTAACTTTTGAACTGTTGAATCACACTTCCAACTCCAACTTTTTCCGGCAGAAACACTAAATCTTCCAGAAAGTTTGCCACGCAAGTAGACCATTGGAAAGTATTCGAAAGTAAACTCAACGAAAGTGGCACACAATGGTTGCTACAAATACATAATGCCACCTCTAAAAAAACAACTAGACGAAACGATCACTACAATGTGGCAAGAACTATACGAAATCAACAAACACTGGCTTTCCACCGTTTCTACCAACAAATAAATTTAAACCCTGCTGGTTCTGTAGAACTAAACTCTCTCAGGAAACACACTAATGCAGCAAAACGAATAGCCAAGAGAAGTAAACACCCAAAGCTCAAAGAATTATATACATCTAAATCTAATGCTCTCAAAAATCAGTATAAACTTGAATTAAATAAAGCTAAGCGAAAATCATGGGAACGTTTCTGCACAGAACATAGTAGGAAGTCGCCTTGGAAAATCTACAGGCACTGCAAAAACTGACTTCGCGAAAAAGCACACCTTCTTCCACTCTTACTTTAATCGATGGAACTCCAACCTTATCAGAGAAAGACACAGCCAAAGCACTTCTCGATATATTCGTGCCAGATGACATTCCAGAATTCGATAACGATGTGCAGATACTCATCAGAGAATCTAACCGAGACTGCGTAGCCCTGGACACACCACAAGAGCCAGAATTCGCATCTCACGACGTAGAAGAAATAATAAAAAAATTTAAATGAGAAGAAATGTCCAGGCCCCGACGGAATCGATGGAACTATTATTAAAAACATACATCAGGTCCTACCAAAATTCTGGAAGATAGTTTTCAATAAATGTTTATATTTAGGTTGCTTCTCGAAAGTCTGGAAAGAGGCAAGAGTAATAGCTATCCCAAAGTCAGACAGGAGAAAGCTGCTATCCGTCACTGGATATAGAGGAATCAGCCTACTATCTATCCTCGGGAAATGTTTGGAAAAATTGGTGATGGGAAGACTCAACTTCTTCCTCCAAGAGAAGACACTCATTCCCCCACAACTATATGGCTTCATCGTTGGAAAATCCTCTTCTAATGCCATCAAAGCTGTCTCAGATTTCGTACACCAAAGTAGAAGTAAGGGGATGAAATCCTGCCTCCTATCCCTGGATATCAGTGGTGCCTTTCACAATGCTTGGCACCAAAGTATCAAAGCACGTTTTCGAGAAATAAATTGCCCTTCAAAACATCTATATTATCATAGTGGATTTCCTACATGACTGCACAGCTCAATTCAGACAAGGAAACTCTTCAACGAGTAAGAACGTCATCAAAGGATGCCCCCAAGGATCTGTCTCAGGTACCACTCTGTGGAATATTTTAGTAAGAGGACGTATTTCAGAAACTGGCACACGTACCCGACCTGAAGACCGTGGGGTATGCACAGACATAATGTTTATACTTAATGGTATTTCCCATGATCACATAATAAACACGGTCCAATTAACATTGCAAATTCTGCAAGATTAGTGTTGCCGGAAGAAACAAATTGTAATCTCTAAGGAGAAATCTTCTCTAATGCCTATGTATGTCAGAAAGAAAGACACATACGCCAATCACCCAACAGTTACAGAATGGGGCCTAAATGTGGTAACTAAAATGAAATATTTGGGTGTGATAATAGACCACAAAATGGACAGGTATCCCCATTCACTATATCTGGAAAATAAAATACTACATCTCCGAAATATGCTAGTCAGATGTTCCAAGGCGACTTGGGGCATGTCCTTCCATCATCTTATGACAATCTATCATCAAGCGATTCTCCCTATGATAATGTATGGTGCAGATTCCTGGAGCCCACAAATCTCCAAACAGGCTAAAACCAAATTGAATCAAATACAAAGACATTTTCTTCTTTTCGCAACAAAAGCATACAGAACAGTTTCATAGAATGCTCTCCAAGCTATAGCATGAGTCATGCCCATGGATCCAACAGTACTCCTTACAGAACGACATTAAAGCAATATCCAGAGGCAAAGCCACCAATGCTATAATCCCTCTACTGAAATGAACTGAAATGCCAACACTAATAAAACGAATTCATCCCAAAGATAGCTATATAGAAATAGATTCAACTGGAACTGTAGGGAATGCCGACTACTTAATATTCACGGATGGGTCCAAAACGGCTAAGCACGTGGGAGCAGGTATGGTAGCCGAGAAAAACACAAAGGAGGTATTTACCAATATGAAAAGACTTGGCATAGAATGCTCCAGGCAGAACTCCTTGGAATTCAAATGGCAGTTGAATGGATTGAACTACAAAAAGATGCAACTTCAACATATGCTATCCACGTAGATTTACAAGTCGCTCTTTTAGCCCTAGCCAAAAGGAAAGCAACCAACCCTTTGGCGATCCAAATAAGAGAAAAGCTAATCTTACTCAAAAAGACGAGTAAGATTGACCTCCACTGGTTTAAAGGTCACGCAGGTCTCCGAGGGAATGAGAGAGCTAACTATCTTTCTAAAATAGCCGATAGCTACAAAACTACTATCGACTACAACTCCATCCCTATAACACGAGACAAGCAGTTATTAAAAGAATACTATGACACAATCTGGAATTTAATTTACACCAAATCAAATTACGCCTTCCATACCAAAATGTTCATCCCCAACATACCCTATAGACTCTCTCAATCTCTATGGCCTAACTATATAACCACACAATTTCTCACCAACCATGGACTATTTAAATCCTACCTACACAAAATGAACAAAACTGCTTCACCTCATTGCAACTACCCAGAACAATCACTGCAGACGGCCCACCATCTGATGACTGAATGCAACATGTTCTCCAGAGATCAACCAGCTGTACTACAAATTGCTACTCCGCCAATCCGCCAATAATCTGAAGTTCCACTTTAACCACAGTCAACGTTACAGAATTTCTTACGAGGATCTTCAGTCAACTACAAGAACAACTAGAACAATAATTGAACAATTGTAAAACTGTAAATATGACGTGATATACCATTGGTGAAACACGGGTTGTAGCATATATGTAAATAAAAAAAAAACGTATGCACATGCATACTGTTATTTTTTGGAAATCAACTACAGTTTAAATTTAACTATTATCTTTATAACCATGCAATATGTATTATAACCTAACCCAAATTACCTACATAGTTATCAAACCTAGACAAAAAAAAAGCATAAAATATAAGGTTAAGAGAGTTTATATTTGTGTTGGCTCAACTACAGAATATGTTCCACTTGATTTTTCATACTACATTCTTGTAACTTGGTTACTCCATGTGCTTCTTTTGCCTTTAAAATGTTTGTTAAGACAGAAAAAGAACACAGAGTAACCAAATTACAAGAATGTAGTATGGAAAATCAAGTAGAATTTATTCTGTTGTTGAGACAAAACAAATATAAACTATCTTAACCTTATATTTAATGCTTTTTTGTCTAGGTTTGATTACTATTTAGGTAATTTCTATTAGGTTATAATACGTATTGCTTGGTCTTATAATGAAAGCTTAAATTTTAAACGAAAAAAAAAACTCTAGTATGATATCCACCATGCATTTTATAAGTCCTAAAGAATAACAGTATGCATTTGCATACATTTACAGACTTGATGCTGGTGGAACCACATATCTATGAAGTCCTACAAAAAGCTTATAGAATTTTCGCTAGATGAAATAACATAGCTGTAAAATTGATATGAATCCATGGTGGAAATCAAAGTACATTTTTCTTCGTTTAAATTTAACTATTGAGTTCAAGAACAAGCAATACATATTATAACCTAACTGAAATTACCTAAGTAGTAATCAACCCTAGGCAAAAAAAAAAAAAAAAAAACAACATTAAATATAGGGTTAAGAGAGTTTGTATTTGTTTTGGCTCAACTAATGAATTAGTCCCACTTGATTTTCCATACTACATTCTTGTAATTCTGTTACTATACATATTTCTTCTGTCTTTACTAACATTTTCTACTATTTTAAATACTTTACAACAATACTTATAACATTCTTTACAACACTTAAATACTTATTTACATATGCAATGATTTCTTCAAAGTTCTACAGAACTTCAGTTCACATGCGTGAGATGAATGAATGCTTAATGTAACTAGCACAAAATGTTGGTAAAATGTTGTTACCAACAATTGCAATTAATTCCACACCATATTGCAATAAATTTACTTCATTTTGTTAGATTAGTGTTAATGTTAGTGTACACTTCAGTAAATAACATGCATGTAATTTATTTTCTTAGATTAGGAAGGGAGAAGTTATGTACATTCATTTCTAATAGATATTTGGGAATTTATTGCACATGTTGGTCATATCAATTTTACAGCTACGTTATTCCATCTAGCAACAACTTTATGAACTTTTTGTATGACTTCATAGATATGTGGTTCCACCTAGCGTCAAGTCTATAAACAAATGAACATGCATACTGTTATTCTGTAGGACTTATAAAATTCACGGTGGAAATCAAACTACAGTTTTTCCTTTAATTTTCTTTAAAACTATCCCACCAGGTTATCTTCATGACATCCAGTATTCTCCTGAATTTGCCAAATTATAACCCACTTCTTAAGTTGGGACGCCTGGAAAAGAGGGTTCCATTACCCCGATGATATGAATAATAATGAAGCGCCAGTTGACTCCTCAAATTTAAACTATACCTAAATCCAAACTATGGGAGACAATTATTATATTAAAGTAGTAAAATATACTTAGAAAAATTGTTATAATAAAATAACTCAACTCTAGAATTCATAAAATTCTTGAGAAATAAACAATTAACAAATTTCTCACCCGGATTTGAATTGTGACACTAATGACCAGAGGTGTTAAAGTGCATTATTAAACAAAGTACTGACAAAATTAAAGAGATATATTTTAATATACATTGATTAAAAAGTATGCACATTTTAAAACTGAAAATTTTGGGCTAAGTATTTGAAACTGTCCAAGTGGTGTTTATCAAGCTATGCTTCATTTTCATTTAAGAATTTTATGATCTTTAACCAAGACAACTCTTGTGTCTCATACAATGAATTACGGTATAAGACATCTTAGTTCAGTTAGTATTTCAGAACAATTCTGTTGAGTAGTATATTCTGGAAAATCAATTTCATATTTATTTTGATTACTATGAGATTTATGATCCCACTCCAGACCTTAGGAGGCCCTAGGGGTAGTAGGAGGTTTTTAGACAATTGGCACAAGATATCAGTTGTGTTGTTAGCCCAGTGTGATGGCTGCATTTAGCCCCAAAACATGCATCTGTTATTCATTTCCATTAGACGCTGAGTTGACCCCAGGGTCATGGTTCTGCCAGAAAGTTTGGACCAGTTTAAAAATCCTGAGCTCATCAGGATTTGAATCCCTAAACTTCTGGCTTCGTGTATTGACTTAACCAACTAAGCTGTGTTCTAATAAAAATAACAACTCTCTGATTCACAACATTCTTGAGAAATCAGAAATTGACAAATTTAATTATTATTGCTCATGAGTCATGATCTCAAGATTTCACTTGCTCATTAGGCTTTGTAGGTCTACATGATGTAGGGAATAATTCATATGACACATCTACAAAAGTATGTAAATGCATTATTGTAGAATGAAAATAATAATGGGCTAAGTGCCACAACAATCAATTTCCATTTAATTGCTAAAATATGGGTTATGTGCCTATGCCAGTGCAATAGAAACTGGTCTATATGATATTCAGTCTGCAAGTAGTTCAAGCTTTAGCCACTAGAATGCACCTGGTCTTACAAGACTGTGGTAAGGACAATATTTTTTTTTCTCTTTTTGTCAAAAACCTGGCCAAGTGCCAAATTCAAACTTCTATTTTTAGTCTGAAATGTGGTTTCACATGTTCCTATGACTTAGTATGCTCAATTTGTACAATATTGAATAATTATTACTTATTACATCTTTATAGGTACTAAACACACAGTAAATGAAATAATCTTTATCGGTAGAAGCCACTGAGGTGAGTATATTACCAAATAGACTGAATACAACAACAATTTCTCAGTATGAA
The DNA here is from genome assembly GCA_030220185.1 of Diploptera punctata. Taxonomy (NCBI): domain Eukaryota; kingdom Metazoa; phylum Arthropoda; class Insecta; order Blattodea; family Blaberidae; genus Diploptera; species Diploptera punctata. Next base: position 132,570 of record JASPKZ010008237.1, read on the forward strand.
AGAATCCATAAATAATAAAAAATGAGATTGCTTGGAACTAAATTTATATATATATATATACATAATTAGGAAATCTCAAATATGTCCTGGTCATGACCTCACGAATTAGTCTCAACATCATGTAGGCTTACCAGCCTAATGAGCAAACAAAATTTTAAGACTCATATACAAAAGTATATAAATTCATTATTAACTAACTCTAACTAACTCACTGGCACTTTCGAACCCATAGGCTCATGGCCGCACGGATATAAGCTCTTCATATATCCCTATCCTGAGCCAATGTTTTTCCAATGATCCCCTGTATAATCTACTTCCCTCAAATCATACTTAATGTTATTCTCCCATCTCAGTCTTGGTCTACCAACTGGGCGTTTTCCTTCTGGTTTTCCTACAAGAAGCTTCCATGCATGTCTTTCATTCCCCATTTGTGCCACATGTCCTGCCCATCGCAGTCTATGGGGCTTAACTGTTCTCATTATATCTGGCTTCCTATAAAGACCATGTAATTCACTGTTATGCAGTCTTTTCCATTCACCTGTCTGTTCATCTCTCTTTGGACCAAAAATTTTCCTAAGAACTTTATTCTCAAATACTCGTAATCTCCTTTCCTCCCTTAAAGTAAGAGTCCACGTTTCGCATGCATATAACTGGTAGAATAATAGTTTTATATATTTTCAGCTTAATGTTTTTTGAAAGGAGTTGGGAAGTCAAGAGTCTCTGCAGTGCATAATAACACACATTTCCAGAATTGAGCCTATGTTTAATTTCCTTGTGCATCTCATTCCTGTTTGTAATTATTGTTCCTAGGTATTTGAATTCAGCCACTTCCTAAAAATTTCCCTCATTTGTCATTAGCTGTCCATTTCCCTTATATAATGCATTATTATAGACTGAAAATAAAAATACGATAAGTGCCACAACAATCAATCTCCACTTAATTGAAAAAATATGGGCTATGTGCCTATGGCAATATGACAGAAACTGCACTCTATGATATTCAGTCGTCAAATATTTCAAACTGTAGCCACAAGAATGCACCTGGCCTACCAAGACTATGATAAGGACAATAATTTTCTCTGTTTTTCTCAAAAACCAGGCTAAGTGCCAAATTCAGATTTCTATTTTCAGTCCTAGGTATTTGAATTCAGCCACTTCCTAAAAATTTCCCTCATTTGTCATTAGCTGTCCATTTCCCTTATATAATGCATTATTATAGACTGAAAATAAAAATACGATAAGTGCCACAACAATCAATCTCCACTTAATTGAAAAAATATGGGCTATGTGCCTATGGCAATATGACAGAAACTGCACTCTATGATATTCAGTCGTCAAATATTTCAAACTGTAGCCACAAGAATGCACCTGGCCTACCAAGACTATGATAAGGACAATAATTTTCTCTGTTTTTCTCAAAAACCAGGCTAAGTGCCAAATTCAGATTTCTATTTTCAGTCTAAAAATGTAGTAGTTTCACATGTTCCTATGACTTAGTATTCTCAATATGTACAATAATTAATAATTATTAATTTTTTATAGGTACTAAACACACAGGAAATAGAAAAATCTTTATCGGCAGAAGCCACTGTGGCGAGTATATTACCAAATATATTGAATTGAATAAAATTCATATAAAAGAATAAATAAAATCATGTCCTTTAGTCATCAATACAAACAACAATAATCAAAACAAGTTCATATAATAGAAGTGATAAAGAATAATCCCGCACTGCCCACAATGAAGGCTCTTCCAAAAATACACAAAAATAATATTCCAATGTGACCAATTGTTTATTGCATAAATGCACCCAACTATAAAATTTTAAATTCATTGCCCAAAAAAATAAAAGAAAGCTTTAAATTAAGTAATCAACTCACAATTAAAAATTCATATGATTTAGCAAAATAACTACATAGTCTAGAAATCAACAAAAACACAAAAATGACGTTGTGACAAAAACTTTTACACCAACATTCCAATAAATGAAACAATAGATATAATACAACAAAAATCAATGGACAAAAAACTTGATAGCAATTACATAAACCAACTAAATAATACCATAAAAAAAATAACACAACAAAATTATTTCCAATTCAACAACGAACTCTTCATCCAGGAAGACGGAATCCCTAAGGCAAGCCCCACTTTTGGGATTCTAGCAGAAATCTTCTTGCAGGTGTTAGAAAATAAATGCCTCAAAGAATTAATTACTAAATTTAATATAAAATTAATCACAATATATGTAGATGATGTCTTAGTTATTTACGACAATGAAAATAGGAAAGAAAAAGAAATCTCGAAGAAATTAAATAATATGCATAACAAAATCATTTTTACCAAAGAAACAGAGGTCAACAATAGTATAAACTATTTAAAATTAACAATAACAAAAAACTTTACCAATAACAAATTGGCATTTATCGAAAACCGACAAGCAACACAATGGCTATAAACAATAAATCCAGACATGCTTTTTTAACATAAAATAAGTATGTTTAAAATCTTAATAAATAGGATGTTAAAACACCCTTTAAATAAAGATAATTATAATAAAGAATTAAATTATATTAAACACATGGCAAAAGTTAACAGCTGGAATAAACAAAAAATATATAAAATCCTAAGTAAACAAAAAAGAAAAAATAACATTTCCAACATAACCAAACTTAAGAATGAATCCAACAAAAATAACAAGAATTGGATAACTCTCACATATACAGGCAAATAATCATTAAAATTAGCCAACATACTGAAAAAACTTGACAAAAATATAAATATAGCATATAGAACAGGTAATGAAATACACAATTTAATATACAATAATATTGAAGAAAAAAATTAACAATAAAGGCATATACAAATTAACGTGTACAGACTGTAATAAATTTTATATTGGAGAAACTAGCAGAAGCTTTAACATTAGATTTATGGAACACTTTAGAGATTTTGTTTACGATGGAGGAAAGTTGAGTTATGCAAAACATATAATTCAAGCACGACACCAGTTGCATCGATACCACCCTTTACAATATTACACAAAGAAAACATATCAACGAGGATAAATATACTGGAGGAAATTGCAATTTTAAGAGAAATTGATAACCTGATTTTGAATGAGAACATACCCAGTTCACACAATCCTCTATACAAAATAATCATAACTAAGTCAGTGCTTCAATGAAGGTCAACAAGTACAGACCTACTTGTTTCTGCTGATGGGACTAGTCCCGAAAGGCCTACAGAGTGTTAAAACATTTTAAGTTGAGGAGACGGACATATAAGATGACCATTTTACAATTTTATTCATAAATTTTACTCTATTGAATACAACAATAATTTCACACTATAAAAAATCCATAAATAATAAAAAATGAGATTGCTTGAAACCAAATTATATATACAATTAGGAAATTTCAAACATGTCCTGGTACTTCAGTTTAATATCTCAGTGGTTACGGTATCACAATGGGCAAAAAATAACTCCAAATTGAAGAATTCTGGTGCTATTAGAATAGATCATTATTTGAAAACCATGTGATATAGAACAATTTTTTTTTACAATCTTCTACATTGTTCTAAGTTTTCCTGCAGTGTAAACTTCAACATGTGCCTCAGGGTGTGAATAGAGTATTCCAATTGATTTCACATATATTGCAAAGGTTTAATTTATACTAATCTTCAATGAATTCATTACCACAGAAGTTTTAATATTTCTAGCGTTCTGCATGTTAAATTTAAATTCCAAGACAGAAAGTTCTTATCACTTAATATCATTTTGTTATTTTATGGTATAGGGTTCTGAAAAATAGAACATAAAATTAAAATTGACCTTACATTAACATGTTCATATTTACTTTAGGTCAATATATGAAAATTGGCCATTCCATGTATTTTAAAGATCTGCTGTGCTTGCTCATGTAATGGCATGCCTGTATCCTGAATAGTTGATCCAGTTATGATGCCCAGCAGGGTTGAAAATTTTAATTGTTGAATTAACTTAATGAAATTGATTTAATTGTAAAATTTTGAATTTCGGTGCCAGGAGTCATGGTGATGAACAATTTTTAATTACTGGATTGTGCACCAGATTCCTGCATTAAATTTCAAATTTCTACACAGCACATATGTTGAGAAGGCATGTGAAACTGCTGACAGTGATTCATCCAAGATGGCGACATTAAGCCTGGCAGCCCCCAACAACAACAACAACCTGGCAGCCACCAACAACAAAAAAAAAAGATCAAAAGAATACACCACCCTGTAATCTGATTCAAAGAAAGGAAAACAATTTAAAGAAAATTACTTATCATCCTGAAATACATAAATTTCAAACAAATTTTCAAGAAACTCAATATTACATTGGCAACAATAAATAAATTTAGCCTTGGTAATCAATTAATAACCAATAATAAATTAAATACTCCAGATAGTAAAAAAAATCTGGAATTTATCAAATTAGTTGTAGAGACTGCAATAAAATATACATAGGAAGAACAAAAAAAAAAAATTTGGGCACTCACACAAAAGAACACTTTAGAAATATTAAAAAATGGTGAAATTAAAAAATCAGCTATTGCAGCACATATTTTGTTGGAGAGTCATAAAACTGAAAAAGAGGCCATCTGCATATTCATCCATAGTAATTGTGCCAGAGGGGTGGTCTTTCACTGCGATCATAGCATTTTCAAGCTATGCTTTGCAGCTTTACTAGGGAATTATAGGTGTGGTAGCTTCCAGTTGCTTTCCACGCCGGTGAAGGATGATGATGATGATGATGATGATGATAAGGATCATGATGATCGCCGGATGATTTTCTGGGAACGTTGGGCCCTAAGCTTCCTGACATCTGTCTTACAGTGAGAAAAAACCCAAAAAATCCCACCCAGGAGTCTGTGCCGACCGGGAATCGAACGCGGGCCAACTGCGTGACAAGGCAGCACGCTACCTCGAGATCACTGCATATAACTAATTAATTACAGTTTTGTTGGCAGAAATAAGATGTTTATAAAGACACCAACTTCGCCAACGCAACGACCGAAACATAATGGTCATAAATAAAATACATTTTCAACTAGATTCACGATACACGGTTTCAGCATAAAACTAACGCTATGATTGTTTCTACACGCCAACCACAGACTGCGTATGCATTGTTTACGAAGTGAAAACGAAAGCCCAAGTGGTGGTGCGTGAGTATTTTCCATGGACACAGTACACACTCAATCTCTAAGTAGCTGGTATTCTAGTACACAGTAAAACTTGTTTAATCAGGAACGTGAATAATGCAGAAATCTGTCCAATGTGAATAAATTTATTGGTCGCGGCGAAATACTAGCAATATTACGTTATTATTTTGTATAAAACGGAATCTGTTCAACGCGGAAAAACGGAAGGATATTTCTACACAATTAATAAAAAAAAATTTATAAGGCAGGAAGTCTAACAGAGAAATAAATTAGTTTCCACTTCATTGAATTCCCGTTAGGCGATATAAAAATAAGGGATGATTTCTGTCGCCGGGTGAAGTAGATTTTCTACCTGTATCTGAAATTTTCTTTCGGCCTCACTGCACACCCGTTATGCAAAATACAGGTTCGTTTAACAAATATTGGCGTGTAACAGCTGTCTTACAAATAATCAGTGCACTGTAAAATCTTAAATTAGTTCAAGATCTGAGACCAATTTTGTTGTGTTCGTATTTTCACAGGTAGCGTTCTTAATTTCTGAAATAAAGATGGCAAAATCGAATGTATTACTGTCATTAAACGAAAAAGTGAATGTGATTGAAGATAAAGAAAAACAAACTCTCAGTACGCGAAATAATACTAAATTTATATATATATAAAAACCCAAGTTTGTGAGATTTTAAGCTCTAACTGTTGCTACATTCCTCGAGAATAATGATTGTAAGGCATCTTCTGGTTCGCTATACAGTTTTAAAAGAGGACACAATGTAGTGTGGAATGAAATTTGCGGGGAATGTGGACGAAAGTATAGTTAGTGAGTGGAAACCGAAACTGCATACATTAATTTCAGGATACGGGCCTAAGAGATATTTTTAACGCTGATTTTTTTTTTTTTTGCGCCTTACCGTCGAAATCGCTCCTATATACTATACTTCACATTTCAACAGGAGAACTACAATTAATCCAAGGTACGTAAAAATACAAATAAGGTACTCTGTAATCTAAGATTGGTTAATATATTTTTTTAATTTTTATAATGCGTAATTTTGTCTAATGTGGGGAAAAAAAAAAGGTCCCATACGATTCCGTTTTCAACAAGTTTTACTCTATGTATATATCTAATATATAAAATTAATGTTTGTTTCTTTGTTTGTTCGTACTTTATGCGCGGCCATACCGTTGATCCCATTGTGATGGGTTTTTTTGCAAAATGTTCAGGAGATTCCCGGGATGAACATAGGCTATAAGAGAGTTGTGATACTCAACTTCTACACCCTTAAAAATCATCCTTTGTAGTAAAAAACGTTAAAAAATCCCTTTTTGACGCTTAAATGGCTTACGCTGCCTAATCCACAACAAATACACAAAATTAACTTACACAGAAATGAATATCTAAATAAACTCTACAAAAAAGTCCGCGACAGTATATATTTATCTTTCACGGATAACTCACAATAACCATTTTTGTCTTTCATAGATGCCAAGAAGAATGGGGTAAGTAGACTGCCGGACAAGCGTGCACTGCCGTACCGTTCATTCGGTTGTGATGGGGCTTTTTGCAAAATGTTCAGAATTTTCCCGGGAAGGTTATAGGCTATATAAGAATTTTAATCCTCAAGCCCTTCACCCTTAAAAATCACCCTTTGTAGCGAAAAGTAAAATAAAAGTTGCTTTTTGTACGCTTAAATGGCTTACGCTGCCGAAACCATAACAAATACACCAAATTAATGCACACAGAATTGAATATCTCAAAACACTCTACAAAAAGCCTGCGACAGCATATGTTTATCTATTAGGGATAAAGTCACAATAACTATTTTTGTCTTTCATTGATGCAAAGAAAATCAGCATTAAGTAGATTCCCGGGCAAGCAGAGCAGCAGCACGGATAACTAGAAATAACGAATTTTATCTTTCAGCTCATTAATGCCAAATACATCGGGATACGTAAATTCCCGGGCAATGCCGGGTAATCAGCACGGCGTATCTAAAAATGATATAAATTTATAATCATATTCCTTTTACTTATTCAACTAAACGTAAAAACACATTATCATTTATTTAGGTCTAGCAGCGTACGCCGGGTATTAGCTATATATACATATCAAGTAGACCTGCTGGTTTGTTCCGATCTCATGTTAGGATTAGTGTGTGTATGTATATATATATATATATATATATATGTCCCGCGCCGTAGTCGGGTGGTTAGAGCAGGAAACCTTTGCGCAGAGGTACGGGACTTGCGCAGGTTCGAGTCCTCATGGATGAAGACTTTTCTCATGGCATTTCGGCCAGTATGGGACCGGTGCCCACCCAGCATCGTGACGCATTTGGGTAGCTACAATAAGTAGCGGCTCCACCCCTACACTAGCTGATGATCATCTACCTAACTCTGTCATTGACACATGTGGATGTGAGGGGCCAGCAGCCGGCTGGTAGGCTAAGGGCCTTCTAGGCCTGTCGCGCCAGGAGTTTATATATGTTATTGAATGCTACCACTTGCCATTTCAAGATTCTGGCATTCTCTCTTAAGTGGGTTACAATAACGCCATGCCAGGAGAGGAGGAGGAATTACGCTGCCCCGATGATATACAGGGTGATTACAAATGATTGGAGCGATTTCATGATTTTATGGTAGCTGTAGTATTCGACATATTTTCACGAACTTTTACAGATACATAGAGCAACTTCCCAAGTTTTTTTTGAGATGTTACAGGTGCTCCATATGCTCCCCCTTGGTGATTCTGCAGATATCAAGTCTGTAATCAAGTTCGTCCCATACTCGACGTAACATGTCCCTATTAATTTGTTCAAAGGCATTGATTATGCGAGCTCGCAGTTCTGGTAAGTCTACTGGTAAAGGAGGCACAAACACTGAATCTTTCACATACCCCCAAACAAAAAAATCGCACGGCGTCAAATCGGGGGAGCGTGGAGGCCATGACAACAATTTCTGATCATTCTCTCCACCGCGACCGATCCATCGGTTTGGCAATCTCATGTTTAAAAATTCACGAACATCGTGATGGAAGTGTGGTGGAGCACCATCCTGCTGGTAGATGAAGGTCTCACTGTCGGTCGTCAGCTGCGGCATGAGCCAATTTTCCAGCATGTTCAGGTACACGTGTCCTGTAACGTTCTGCTCGCAGAAGAAAAAAGGGCCATAAACTTTGAACTGAGAAACCGCACAGAACACACTAACTTTTGGGGAGTCGCGAATGTGCTGCACAATAACGCGGGGATTTTCTGTGCCCCAGATTCGCACATTGTGTTTGTTCACTTTGCCATTCACAAAGAATGTTGCTTCGTCACTGAAGACAAGTTTCTCACAAAAACCATCCTCATCCATAAACTGCTGCATTTGTGTACAAAATTCAAACCGACTCACTTTGTCAATGGGCGTAAGGGCTTGTAGAAATTGCAAGTGGTAAGGTTTATGCTTCAATCTTTTCCGCAAGATCTTCCAAACGGTCGGTTGTGGAATGTTCAGCTCTCTGCTCGCTTTTCGTGTTGATTTCTGTGGGCTACGTGTGAAACTCATCCGCACACTCTCAACCTTTCTTGACTCACTGAAGGACGACCCGTTGATTTCCTTTTACAGAGGCATCCTGTAGCTTTAAATTGCGCATACCATCGCCGAATGGAGTTGGCACTCGGTGCATCTTTCTCGAACTTCGTTCTGAAGTGTCGTTGCACAGTTATCACAGATTGAGTTGAATGAAATTCAAGCACAGCATATGTTTTCTCCTCGCCTGTCGCCATCTTTGATAACTGCTGCGCTCTCTCGGTTTAAAGCTGAAACACGGCTGCGAGAGAAAACAAAAAAAAACCTTATGAGTTTTTATACATAACTTTAAAGTTCTGTGAAGATATGTCAAATAAGATCGCTACAATAAAATCATGAAATCGCTCCAATCATTTGTAATCACCGTGTATAATAGGCGATGGTGGTAATGATGCGCCAGAAGATACCTTGATCCTAAACATAATGAATATGTTAACGATGGTCACGTGATGTTCGAGATCCGTTCGAGCCTTAAAGTTTCCTGACATTTGTCTTACATGTGAGAAAAAAAAACAATAACCCAGAAAACTTGTCCCAACCGAGGATCGAAGCCGGGCCCGCTACCCTCGAGACCACAAGCGGTGGAATGGTATTCTAACACCGCTGCGTGACAAAGGAGCATGCTACCTCAAGACCACAGCAGTGGACTGGTATTCTAATAAAATTTTCTTCCATAGTAATTCTGCCCGAGGGCAGGTTTTTCACTGCAATCACAGCATTTTCATGCTATGATTTGCAGCTTTACTACGGAATTATAGGTGTGGTAGCTTCCCGTTGCTTTTCACACCGGTGAAGGATGATGATGATGATGATGATGACGGTGATGGCCGGATGAATAAATGAGAAACAAACATCAATAGACTATCCTCGCTCGTTTGAATTATGTACAATGCGTGGCACTTAAACATTTCTGTTTCTGACGCATTGAAAATCATTGGACTCGCAGACCCATTCGCCAGAAAGACGAAGGAGAGCACGGCGCTACAGATCTCAGCGTTTATATTGTGAAGCAGGAGCCAAGATCTCTTCTGCGTACGCTTCGTCGGAACTCTATCTATGTCGATCTCCTTTTTCTTTCTCTTCCACGCTCGATCTGACGAATTTTCCTTCGTACGAATATTTCATTAACAGTGCTCCTACACATAAAATGTTAATTCTGAAGACGAAATTAAATTTTAATTGCACATTCAACGACAAAATAATACAATATATTTGTATCTTGAAGTAGTGGTTGTGACTTTGGATAATTGGCATTTATTTATTTATTTATTATTTACTTCGCTATGATTATTATTAGTCTATAAACTCATGTGATTGCACACCCAAATAATTTCATCAGTTATTTACTAAGTCGCTACTGGATAAGATATGCATACGTTTATTACAGAGTACTAGAAGTACACTTCATTTCATACGACTTAATAGAGATTCCCCTTTCACTCATTCCACTAGCAGGTACAAGCAAAAGATGAAGGAGAAATCACTACTCTCTGTTGCAAAAACATCAATCTGCACAAGTTATGAAAATATAATTGTTACTTTATTTATTGAACACACACACACACACAGACACTGTCTCTTTACCACAGTTTGATCTCTCGCTCTGTAGGTACTTTTACATGCCCCATGCCACCCGGGCTATTGAAGACAACTCAACAGGGTATAATTAATTTCTAGGCTCATACCTGCACATTTATTTCTTCCTCTTTTTAATATCTCCCTTTATATGCATATTTACGTGTTAACAACTCCCGATTCTATGTATATAGAACTTTTGAAGTTATTTTCGCCGCTTTATTGATTTTAGTTGTCATTATATTAAACAAAATGGTAGGCCTACTACAATGGAGGAAATTGGTATAAAGGCACTAACTTTTAGTAGTAAAACAACCTGCAATATTTATACAAATACCGTATGTATGTCATAGATTACATATAATTATTTTGGACATAATTTCATACAGGTCTCCACATGTTGTATTTATTATATACGTAAAAACTAAGAAAACGCTGTCCTAGGGGTGGAAATCTGTATAAAGGCTGGTCAACTTCTGGCTCTTACACAGACATAAATGTAAACAAAACACTGCAGTTACATGGAGAGGACGTGTCTGTGAGCATCGTTCATCAGTTACAAGTCAGTAGTGCGTACAATGCCGTGTGGAAAGCCTCTATCAAATGAAGAGAAATCAATAGTTAGTGCCTTCAAGGATTTGGGCCTTTCCAATCGACAAATAGCTACGAAACTGGGACATTCAAGATGTATCATTGATAATTTTGTCAAAGTGGGCTCACAATATGGAAAAAAAAAAAAAAACGGGAAGTATGGACGGGCAAGAAAATTGTCTGAACGCACTAAACGTCTCATTTTACGTAAAACAAAAGGTAAGAGTATGTTTTCTTCTCAAATCCAGGCTGATTTGATGTTGCCATTAACAGCCAGACGGGTAAGACAAATTCTATCAGAAGAAAAGAACCTAAAATTTAAAAAAAATGTCTTAGTAAACTACCTCAGAACAATGCACATATGACAGCTAGAATGACTTTTGCTGAAGAACACATGTCCTGGACCTCAGAATGGAATAAAGTAATATTCAGTGACAAGAAGAAGTTTAATCTGGACGGGCCTGATTGCTTTCAGTATTACTGGCACGACCTCCGTACTGAAGAGCAAGTTAGAATGAGTAGAAACATCGGTGGTGGAGGCGTTATTATTTGGGCAGCATTCTGCTATAAAGGAAGATCAAAACTGGCATGGATACGCACCAAGATGAATTCTGAGTCCTACACTGAGGAGCTTCTGGAGTCCGAATTGATACGAATGTATGAGGAATTTGGCGAAGATCTAATTTTTCAGCAAGATAATGCTTCCATTCACGTGTCTGCCAAATCAAAGGAGTGGTTCAGGAAGAAAGAAATACCTCTTTTGACGTGGCCAGCCAGAAGTCCTGATTTAAACCCGATTGAGAACTTATGGGGGATCCTGGCAAGGCGTGTGTATCGCAATGGACGACAGTTTGGGACAGTGACTGAGCAGAAAAATGCTATTCGGGAAGAGTGGGCTTCAATCTCAGTGGAAGAAATAAACACCCTCATCAAGTCAATGCCAAAGAGAATCTTCCAAGTAATTAACAACAATGGAGGTTCAACTAAATTTTAGAACTTTGTTGTAAACTTTGTACTGTCTTTTTGGTTTAATCTGTGAAATACACAATGTGCCTTTATACTAATTTCCACTCGTATGTGAGAGTGGTTTCAGTTTTCATGTACTTTTTTGGACGAAAATGGATAATTAATTTTGACATTATTTGTGTGTGTTTTATACTCAATCACTTCCTAAGTTAAGATAGAAAAATGCCAAAGAAAGAGTAAACAAACTTGTGTTCACACTTCTAACTAGTGCCTTTATACCAATTTCCTCCGGTGTATGTCACTTCTATCGATTAAAAAAAAAGACAATTTCATTCTTTTCCATAAATCTGTACAATGTCGAGCCCGATACTTTAAGTATCAGTATATTAATAACATCATCATCACTTTTCACTGCTGTTAGTGTCCTATCTAATGTAAGATTGTCATTTCTTATCGAAAAAATAATTCATGCGCTTTGGATCTTACACCTGATATTGTAAAATCGCCATAATTATTTAATGGTGGTAACTGAATTTTTTCCCAGTACTATTTATTTTCTTGTGATTCAGTTTCGCCTCCTCTGAAACTATAAAATTAGCTTATCCCGCTCCTCCCACACTTGCTGCCATTTCAGCCACCCTATACAAACTCCAAATCAAATTGTCAGCAATACTGTCAGATGTCCTGAACAAATTCAGTATTCATCTCCTCTCATCACAGTTTTCCAGTTTTATTTAATGATATTGGTATGTCAGTGTGTTAACTGTAATTTCAGACAATTCACATTAAAATGTGGCCTGTATATAATTATAAAACATGCCTAGAAGATTCTTTGTCTTCCAGTCGGCTGCTGGCCTCACTTCCACTTTCAACATTTAGAGTTGCTTGATCCTCCAGCCTGTATACGGGTGACGTTTTTGGCATTTCCAATTCCCAGCCATTATACCTAGTTTTCTCAGACGCTATTCATTGTAGCTACTGCAAATGCTCACGATGCTAGGTGGACACGGCACCTACACTAGTCGAAATTCAATACTTTTTTTTCCGCCATGGGTACTTGAACCAGCGCATATCAAGTATCTGCGCGCCAATGCATTATGCCTTAGATTTCTTGGCTCTACACGGCGTGACTTTGTATGCGTGTATGTCTATACCTGTACCTCAAACAGACGTCTAACAGGCAACTAAGATATTACTTGGATGAGAAATACCGTCTCAATTTTGCTTACAGACTCCAATTTGGGCTTGAGGTTCTTCAACGAGTACGAAAATATTCAGATTCGGGACCCTGGTTTGAAAACCTTAGGCTCATGGCCGCGCGGACATATGCTCTCCATACAACTGAGATGTTTCCAAATCATCCCTGTACAATTTACTTCACTCAAATTATGATTGTTATTCTCCAACCTGATTCTTGGCCTGCCTACTGGACATTTTCCCTCTAGTTTTCCTACAAGGAGTTTCCATGCACCTCTTTCGTTCCCCACTCGTGCCACATGTCCTGCCCATCGCAGGCTACGAGACTTAACTTTTCTTATCATATCTGATTTCCCATAAAGGTCACGTAGCTCACTGTTATGTAGTCTTCTCCATCCGTCTGTCTTTGAATCCCTTTGGTCCAAAAATTTTACTTAGAATGTTAATCTCAAATATTTTCTTCTGTCCAAGAGTTCATGTTTCGCATCTATATAACATAACTGGAGAATAACAATTTCGTATATTTTCATATATACACTTTAACAATCTAAAGTTTAAATATTTTGTTGCGTATAACTATCAAACAATAACTAAACACTAAATAAATATTGTACATATTAGATGAATATTCGAAGACAGCTGTATAAAATATAACCACGATGCTGAGGAAGACCAAGGGGAAATACATGTTTTTTTTACTATCAATACTGAACAATAGATGGTTTACCACCGTCCTTCCTACCACCGTATATTGTCGCTACGGTAGTTAGAGGGGAAATGAAAACCCTTCGACTTCTATCAACTCATTTGGAATATGGTTTAGTGTCTAAATTTGGAATAAATGCGAATTGTGCATTTTCTCATTTAATTACAAGTTCTCAAATTAGTTCATAATATATTTTATTTATACTTCTACAGGGTTTACCTTCATCCCCACTTGCAAGGTAACAGCGCATAGTACAGATCACCTATATATCATACAAATCCACAGATACTTTTATTTTCGTTAAAAGGTACAGAAATAATTTCCATCATAATATAAAAAAATAATAACATAAATGAGATATAAACAAGTCATGACGAAATGTAAATTGAAATTATTGATACATGTCATTAAAAATCTCCAACAAACAACAGTACCATACTCTATCATATTTCATACCAACTGACTACAAATTAATAGTTGTACAGATAAATCATTACAGTTCAAGGAATATAACATACTCACGATTATATGTTCTATTTTATCTTAGCATAAATGTAAGATTACTAGAACATGTTATTCCTTTTGTTCAAATATATACGCGATTATTGTTTTATGATTGATTTCCATATATTAACTTTAGGTTAGCTTGAAAAACGATAGGTGCCGATAAAAAAATCTCTCTTCTTTTTACATGTTTTGGTGACGGCAAGTCGGAAGAGATGTGTAACTCAAAGTTTGATATTATTGAATATGTTAAATAACCTGGATTCGACAACCGCTACCTTTATAACAAACACATGAGAGGGATTGTTAATGTAGCCTACATCAAAGTACGTATTGGTAATGTCCCATTGTAAAGGGAGGGCAATTTCATTAATTTGTTAATGACTATGATACTGTTATTCAAATGCAACAAGTTTATGAAGCAAAATAGAGAATTTATTATTATAATTCTATAGTGACCGGTACAGTACTTATCAGGATTGAAGGTATCAATCCATTGAAGTAAATTTTCTCATAGATATGAAGTAAGTTTGTGAAGTTTGGCCTAAAATTGTCAAGCTATTGTTTGTACTTTAACATGTCAGCCAAGCCTTATCCGTACTTGAGATGAAGTAGATTTAGACTAAACGTTTTATTACATAATATGACAATAATTACGAAGAAACGATTTATTGGAATCTTATAAAAGTTATAACTGTTCACATTTAAGCTCATACAAATCGAAAATATAACTATTAAGTTTAAGACCGAGCAATACGTATTATAACATAACTGAAATTACTTAAATAGCAATCAACCCTAGACAAAATGAGCATTAAATATAAGGTTATTCTGTTACTCTATGTACTTCCCATGTCTTTACTATTATTTTGTACTACACTGCTCAAAACAATTAGGGAAACACTTGTAATAAATTGAATAAGTAATTGTTTTTTAAAGCTGTGATGCTGAAAGTTGGACAATATGTAAATTGAAATATTAATTTTATCATTGGATACAAATTTTAAAGATCCATGGCCTAAATACAAAGAAATTACCTCAAATAACAAATATAGAGATTTTTTTTATTTTGGAAGGCACTGGCCACTACTAATTGGTAAGCTTCCTGATGTTGCTATAGTGACGAATGTTGTTTATTGACTTGTTTACTGAAGTCTCTGACAAAATGAGGCATTTAAATGAGTTTGAAGTGTATCATGCTCTATATCTTTTATGACAAGATCAATCTCTGCGACAAGTGGCTAGAGAGCTTGGGGTTTCTCCTTCCATGGTGTCCAGGTTACGCAACAGACACAGAGAGACAGGTCAGTATTGTAGAAGACATGGCCAGGGCCGTAAATTTAAAACAAGCCCCCATGATGACAGATACGTTGTTCTTTCTGGTCTTCGACAGCGTACAAAAACGGCAAAATACCTGCAGAATGACCATATGGCTTCCGGAATCCGGGTTTCAGACCAAACCATAAGGAACAGACTAAGGAAAGAGAATATTCGTCCAAAAAGGCCCGTTAAAAACCACACTTAACAAATGGGCATAAGGCAGCAAGACGTACGTATGCTGAAAACCATGGTGATTGGAACCTGAACCAGTGGGAGTCTGTGCTCTTCTCGGACGAATCCAGGTATCGTCTTACACGTTGTGATGGTCGATTGAGGGTGTGGGGATGGCCAGGAGAAAGATCTTCTGCAGAGGCTGTACAGGAAATTGATATATTCGGAGGAGGTTCCATAATGGTGTGGGCCGGAGTTATGTACAACAATCGTACGGACCTTGTACTTGTTCCCCAGCGACTGAATTCTGCCCGGTATATCGAGCACGTTCTGGAAGAGCATGTAGTACCTGCTGCCATTGGAGTAGGCCCTGGATTTCTGTGTATGCAGGATAATGCAAGGGCACATTCTGCGGCTGTCACTAGGGATTTCCTGAGGAGGAATGAAATTGAGGTAATGGAGTGGCCAGCGGTCAGCCTAGACCTCAACCCTATTGAACACTTGTGGGATCTTCTAGACAGGAAGGTCAGGAACCGACATCAAGCTCCACAGCAACTTGGAGATGCTCTGAAGGAGGAATGGGAGAATATCCCGCAAGAGGAAATCCAGTATCTTATTGGGAGCATGCCACGAAGGTGCCAATGTGTCATCGAATGTCGTGGAGGCCATACACGATACTAACTCTATATAACGAGTGTTTAACTTTGAAAAATAAGCACAAGATTCAATTGCTTACATAGTGGAATTATTTGAAAAGTTAATTGTCAGCGTTATTCATTTGTTTTTACTGACATGAGCAATAAATAAATAAATAAATAAATAAATAAATAAATAAATAACCACAAAGAATGTACTTTATTAATTTCATGTTTGTACCTTTATCCAATGAAAAAATATTTGCATATTTCATAGAGTTCCTCTAATTGTTTTGAGCAGTGTATTTTAAATGTTTTACAACCATACTTATAACATCTTTTACAATAATTAAATACTTATTTACATATGCAATGATTTATTCAAAGTTCATCAAGAAAACTCAGTTCATTGCACGAGATGCGTGAATGCTTAATGTAACTTACACAAGATGTAGGTAAATTCGTTCTTACCAACAATTGTAATTAATTCCACACCACATTCCAATAAATTTACTTCATCTTGTTACGTTAGTGTTAATGTTAGTGTACACTTTAGTAAATAACCTGCATGTAATTTATTTTCTTAGGTTAGAAAGGAAGAAGTTATATGCATTTATTTCTAATAAATATTTGGGAATTTATTGCACAAGTTGGTTATATCAATTTTACAGCTGTGTTATTCACTCTAGCGACGACTGTATAAACTTTTTGTATGACTTCATAGATATGTGGTTCCTCCTAGCATCAAGTCTATAAACATATGTGCATTAGGAGAGGAGAATGCGTGGACCCAAATCGTTACATCAATAATGAAAGAAAATAGCATAGTTATATCATAGGTCTCCAAAAATCAATAACTATACTGCAGACAAATGGGGTACTGCAAGGAGACCCATTGAGCCCACTCCTATTCATAATGGCAGCCGAAGGACTGGTAAGGAAAATAGAAGACCTAGGAGAAGAAATTTTCGTATATGCATACGCAGACGACATCGTAATCGGATCAACGGATATAAGTAAACTTCAGAACGCCATAACAACTGTGGAAGAAAGGTGTAAAACCCACAGCTTCTATATAAACAAAGAAAAAACAGAAATGATGGTGTTCAGAAAGGGAGGAAAGATCCCTGCCGCAACAGAAATAAAACTGGACAAAGATAACATGAAAATAGTAAAGGAGTTTAAATATCTAGGCAGTGGAAGAAGCTTCACAAAACACTTAGCAGAAAGATCAACGCAAGCAATAATGGCAATAAATGATATACGCAATATACAAGCTCTAAGCCTGGAATCAGCGATGAAACTATTAGATGCAAAGATCCTCCCAATAATAACTTACGGGATAGAAATCATATGGCCACATCTTACAGAAGCTAATCTGAACACACTGGAAAAAGTGGAAGCTACTTACATAAAATGAGCAATAGGAGTATCAAGAACGACAAGAAGCCGTCTAGTGTACCTACTGGCAAGGGAGACTTTCCTTATCGAGGACTTGAAAATAACATACCTACTACCAACTACGGAACCCTATGAACATGCTCTACAAAGTCTACGCAGGAAAAGGGAGGAAGTATGGCCGGAATTCTTCAGCACCGGAGCTATGATAGACAGGAACTGGACAGAAGCAAATTTCCAGATAAGACACGTCATCACAAGACTAAGCGTACATGGATTCCACCACCTAATGTGTAAAGATAAAACATTCCATGACCCGAAGATGTCAGATGTCATGCACTTGCGAAGTATGTGAACAGAAATGCGAAAGATATCACATCGAAAAAGTACACAAAAAACAAAAACAATTTGTGATTACGCAAGACAAAGTTAAAGTGTTGGCGATTGTTGTGTTATCTTCTTTGCACATTTGTGCGCAATCCATTTATATATAAACATATGTGCATGCATACTGTTATTCGTAGGACTTAGAAAGTTGCATTTTGATTTCCACCATGCATTTTATCTTTGTTTAAATTTAACTATTAAGTTCAAGACCAAGCAATACATATTATAGCCTAACCGAAATTACCTAAATAGTAATCAACACTTGAAAAAAAAAAGTACTAAACATAAGGTTAGGAGAGTATTTGTTTTGGCTCAACTACAGAATAAGTTCCACTTGATTTTCCATACTACATTCTTGTAATTCTGTTCTCTACGTACATATTCTGTCTTTACTAACATTTTCTACTATTTTGAATATTTTAAAACAATACTTATGACATTTACAATAATTAAATATTTATTTACATATATGCAATGATTTCTTTAACGTTGTACAGAACCTCAGTTCACATGCGCGAGATGCATGAATGCTTAATGTAACTTACGCATGATGTCGGTAAAATTTATTACCAACAATTGCAATTAATTCCACACCATATTCCAATATATTTACTTCATTTCGTTAGGTTAGTGTTAATGTTAGTGTACACTTCAGTAAATAACATGCATGTAATTTTTTTCCTTAGGTTAGGAAGGGAGAATTTATGTACATTCATTTCTAATAAATATTTGGGAATTTATTGCACAGATTGGCCATATCGATTTTACAGCTCAATAAACCTTTTTTGTAGGAGTTCACAGATATGTTGTTCCACATAGCATCAAGTGTAGAAACGTATGCACATGCATACTGTTATATGTTGGACTTAACAAAATTTATGGTGGAAATCAAACTATAGTTTTTCCTTTATTCTTTTTAAACCATCTCACCAGGTTATCTTTATGACATGTCTGGTACTCTTCTGAATTTGAGGAATTGTAACCCACTTCTCAGGTTAGGATGCCTGGAAGACAAAGTTACATTACCACGATGAAATGACAGGTTGTGAATAATAAGGAAGCGCCAGTAGAGTCCTCAAATGTAAACTATACCTTAATCCAGACCATGGGAGACTATTATTATATCAAAGTAGTAAAATATATTATAAAAATTGTTATAATAAAACAGATGGAAAATCATGAAGTTTGGAATTCCTGTGGAAAAAGATTTAATTTGGAAATTCATCTGTAAGCTAACAGAGGGAGCAGGAAGCGACACAGAATCGCCAACTGCCAATTCAACAGTTGGTAGGAATTGAAAATGATAAGTAGTGTATCGAAACTAGTCTTCAAGAAGTCTACAATTATGAGATTAGTTGTAAAATCTAACTCAATATATTAATACTTTTACTTGATGAACTATACAAGTCTCTTGTTAGCATTTTATTATTTTTCCTTTGCTTGTCTTGACAAATTTTTTTACTACCATGACATTTGAATTTAATGACTTGCGGTAATAACAGCTGAATGTGGTTTATTAACATGCCTACTTACATAATGTACACAAAATCCTCTCATAGCTAAATTTATAATCACCTTCTTCATATCATCACTAAGTTCTTTCTTCTGCTCCATTTTGACTTGATTGAAGAAAATAGTAAAGAATACATGTACATTTGCAACGAGCAAAGTTGCTCATATAGTCATAATGTACGTGAAAAGGCATACTCTGCATTTTGCACTACCACAACCTTCAAGTGTACAAGAAACTCTTATCTGAAATATGCTCCATTTCCAATACATGGCATTTAAAATTGAAATAAATCTGAGGAACAAAAAGTGCAGTGGGTGAAATAAGATCACACACATATCAAAATAATATAACATATTTTTGTATTTAAAAACCTTTTAACTTAAAGTGCAACACACATTCATTTTTATTAAAATAAATGTTATACTTAAAATGAAAATGAGAAGTTATAATATAAAATCATCAATGTCAATGGGATAACATGTATAAACAAGTTTGTTAATGACTGTAGTTCAATAGAAGGTCAATATAATGATTTGCGCAGAAATATCCTGGTATTCTCTAGGTTTCACTGTCACAGTGTTTGCAAAGTGACTACTAATGTCTATTAGGGAATTCTATGGGTTCATGTGCACTCTCAATGTTACATGCATTGTTCCCCTCAAGTAATTCTATGTTTTTAGATGATGATGATCCTACTCACAATGCTGTTAATTTAAAAGAGCACAGCATGGTCAGTTCAGTATCCAAATTTCAATATTTTTGGGGCAATGTGGTGTGAATTAGACACTAGAGTAAGGACAAGATTTCCACCACCTTCCTTTCTTATATAGAATAGAAATTTATAAGCATAAAGAATTTCATTGAATTCATTGCATCAATGTTGTAAAAACAGTAACAAAATAAATATAAAATAGGAATTATACCCTGATTAGTACTGCTAACAAACTATTAACAAAAAATAATGAAACAAACTGTTATAATCTAATGTAAATACAGTTAATCGCAGTAGTGAACAATCATTAACATATTATACTTACACTGTCATGAAAGGAGTTTGCCTTTTGTTGTTGTCTTGACTTGAAACATCATTCCCGACAGCTTCCAAGCACATGAAACAATAGAAAAAGAAAGCAGTATACAAGGAGGGTAATTTTGATCAATAGGTGTATCTAGGATAGAATAGAATTGATTTATTTAGCCTGGTGGAGTTCTAATTACAAAATAGTATTCAGCAAATGAGTATGTTTAACTATATTTTTAAATTTATGTCGGTGCCTTTTAACCTCCTTAGGTAATTTGTTGTACAATTTTGTCCTGAATGAAATACACTGTTAATGCTACTGGTAAGTCTATGAAAGTTTGTATTAAATTTAAATAATTCTTCTTCCTTTCATGTGATAGACCTAGTGGTCTGTTATGGTCTCTATCCAACATTTGAAGTGTCTGCCCAAGAATCTCTTGCCTGGTAGCTGGTAATTTAAGATTTGATGTGGTATTCTTGTTCTGCTCATTCTTCTTATGTGAGATTTACAGTTGTTTCTACATTTTTGTACATATTCCATGATTGATCCTGTTTGTAATTCTTTGAGAATCTTGGAATTCCTATTATGGTCTGTTCTCGTACGTCTCATAAATATCATTCTTGGGTCAGCATCAATTATAGCAGTACTTTTGGATTTTCTTTGAGACTTTTTACTAAGGTAAGTCCTCAAAACAGGTTACTGACCCCTGAAATGATCTAGTCCAGTGGTGGGGTTGTCACCTTAGGCCTCTTGACAGGCACGATTATGATACAGCATTTCCTCCGTATCTTGATGGAACGTTATACTCCGGTGGCTTGCTTCCCAGAGCCCCGTTTGTTTTAGACAGATTGCACCATGAGCAGATCGGGTTAGGATTTAGATACGAGAGGTTATATGGAATGCATGTCAATATCTTTTTCAACATTTTGGTGATTAAATTACACTGTTAATGAAATTAAAGTGGATAAGATGTTTAATTCTTCAAATTTTTTTTTACTGTGTCCAAATTAAAACTTATATTACAATTTAAATTATCCTTTTCTGTAATTTATATATTTGTAATATAGTACTAAAATGATTATGCCATAGTGTAACACTGAATGATCGTAAATAAAATAAGCTGATTTTAGCATTCATAAGGAAGACATTTTGCTCAATACATGAAAAGCATGACATAAAAGCCTCAGATTTTAAGATAGTTTTAATATATGGCTTCCAATGTCAGATTAGAATTAACCCATATATCAAGAAATATACTTGAGACTGCTTCTTTTATTATTGAATTATTTAAAATTGCCAATTTGAATACATGCTTTCAAGCACCTATACAAGAGTAAAACCAATTTTCTGCTAATCCCCTTACAGCATATTTACTAAGTTTTGTAAACAAAATTTTTATGGTTTACCATGTCAAAGAATTTCCTAATATCTAGTAAAAGCCCCACTATTGGTTTTTGGCATCTTTTGGATTTAGCACCAATTCTATGAGAGACCTTAGTATTTCAATGATGCCCATAACCTTACAAAATTCTAATTGGGCATTTGTAAAAATTCTTCTCGTCTCTAAGAAGAAAATTAATTCAATTTACAGCATTTTTCAAATCTTGTATACCATGAATTCCACAAAAGAAAGTATTTTTAAGGTTATTTGTAATTCCTAGCATCTCCCCTTCAGTGAGAGGTGGAATTTTAATCAGAAATTTAAAATGTTGATTGCATATTAGATGTAATCAAATTTTATAAGATTCATGATGTGTTCCGTTGAGGTTTATTCAAAATTAATATAAAATTATGGAATATTCACCTGAAAGGTCCGTCTCCTCAACTTAATTAATCATTTAACTGTAGCGCTTTCGGGACTTGTCTCATCATCGGCAGGATTCAAAACTGGTGTTTCACTGAAGATCTGGTAGAGGGGGTTGCATGTATTGGGTTCGTTTTCATTTATCAGGCTGTCATTGTGAGCTGCTTTCATGATTTCCATCTCTTCAAGTACGTTTATCTTTGCTGGATTATTTTCTGTGTGCATTACTGTTATGGTGTTTTCAATATTTAACATGCGATGTCCTTCATGGATAACGTGTTTTGCATATTGAAAACACCCTAACAGTAATGCACAGAGAAAATAATCCAGCAAAGATAAACGTACTCGAAGAGATGGAAATCATGAAAGCAGCTCACAACGACAGCCTGATAAACGAAAACGAACCCAATACATGCAACCCCCTCTACCAGATCTTCAGTGAAACACCAGTTTTGAATCCTGCCGATGATGAGACAAGTCCCGAAAGCGCTACAGTTAAATGATTAATTAAGTTGAGGAGACGGACCTTTCAGGTGAATATTCCATAATTTTATATTAATATTAGATGTAGATAGAGACTTTTATCCATCATATTTACCAAACATTTATTAAAGATTTCAGATGTTTCACATGGATTTCTAACTATCAGAACATCAGTAATTATTTTACTTTCATTATTTACAGTATTTATTTTTTTACCCGTTTCTCTTATAATTAGATCCCATATGAAGGTTACATGGGTAAAATTCATAAAAAATCAAAATTGGAATAAGGATGCCATCAGATAGTAGAAGGGAACTACTATCTTATGGTAGAGTTAGTATTCAGTTAAAATGATCATGGTCTTCTTTAATGAGTGTTGAAATTTTCAAGTTCTTAAAAAAACAGAATAAGCTACATGTATAGTCCAGAGATCAAAAGATAGCGAACAGCAGGTGTACTAACTCCTTTTCTTCTGGTTGTGTTTCACTGCATAATGCTTGAGGCTTCATGTTACTGACCTCCTGAAATATTGTAAATTACTTTTCTGTTGTTGGTTTTCAAATCAGAGATTGAGTTATGCATGAATTTATTTTATGCCTTGCGTTCATCATTATATTTAAGTAGTAAAATACATTTTAAAAAATTGTTATAATAAAGAAACTTAACTCTAGATTTCATATAATTTTTGTGAAATTTGAAATTGACAAATTCCTCACCCAGATTTGAATTGTGACACTAATGACCAGAGGTGTTAAGGGGCATCATTAAACAAAATAGTAACAAAATTAAAGAGAGACATTTTAACATATATTGGTTAAAAATTACGCACATTTTAATACTGGAAATTTTATGCTAAGTATTTGAAACTGTCAAAGTGGTGTTTATAAAGCTATGCTTTATTTTCATTTATGAATTGTATGATCTTTAACCCCACATATAATAAGAACTGTTAAGTCTCATAGACTATGATGGGCAGGACAAGTTGCATGGTTGGGGAATGAAAGACATGCATGGAAACTTATTGTAGGAAAGCCAGAGGGGGAAAATGCCCAGTTGCTAGACCATGAATGATATGGGAGAATAACATTAACTATGATTTGAGGGAAGCAGATTATACAGGGAATGATTGGAAAGGATTCGCTCAGGATAGTGATGTATGGAGAGCTTATGTCTGTGCGGCCATGAACCTACAAGTTCGATAGTGCCAGTGAGTTAGTAAGTAAGTATGATCTTTTTCCAAGACAGCTCTTGTGTCTCATACAATGAATTATAAGACAGAAAAGTTCTGAAATATTAACTGAACAGGTAGTATATTCCTGAAAATCAATTTTATATTTATTTTGATTAATATGAGATTTATTATGCCACCCCAGACCTTAGGAGGTCCTAGGGGTAGGAGGATTTTAGACAATTCGCACAAGATATCAGTACAGTAGTTAGCCCTGTGTGATGGTTGCATTTAGTCCCAAAACATGCATCTGATATTCATTTCCATTAGATGCTGTGTCGACCCCAGGGTCATGGTGCTGCTAGAAAGTTAAGGCAAGTTTATAAATCTTGACCCCATCAGGACTTGAACCCCCAACCTTCTGGCTTTGTGTATTGACTTAACCAACCATGCTGTGTTCTAATAAAAAAAACTCAAACTCTCCGATTCACAACATTCTTGAGAAATCAGAAATTGAAAAATTTAATTATTATTGCTAAACACTCACAACCTCATGAATTAGTCCCTACATCATGTAGGTCTACAAGGCCTAATGAGCAAGCAAAATCTTAAGACTCATCTACAAAAGTACATAGATGCATTATTGTAGACTGAAAAAAGAATGGGCTAAGTGCCACTACAATCAATTTCCATTTTATTGCTAAAATATGGGTCATGTGCCTATGCCAATATGATAGAAACTGGGCTATGTGATAACAAGCCTTTAGTCACAAGAATATACTTGACTTACCAAGGACAATCTATTTTTCCGTTTTTCTCAAACCTGGCTAAGTGCCAAATTCAAATTTATATTTTTAGTCTAAAACTGTAGTAGTTAAACATGTTCCTATGACTTAGTATTCTCAATTTGTGCAATAATTGATAATTATTACATCTTTTATAGGCACTAAACACACAGGAAATGGAAGAATCTTAGTCGTCAAATACCACTGAAGTGAGTAAATTACCAAATGAATTTAATACAATAATTTCTCAGTGTAGAAAAAATTCATAAATGATAAAAAATTAGATTGCTTGAAACTAAATTCTGTGTATATATATACACACACACACACACACACACACACACACACACACACACACACATAATTAGGAAATTTCAAACATGTACTTCAGTTCAATATCTGAGGGGTTCTGGTACCACAAAGGTGAAAAATAACTCCAAACTGAAGAATCCTGGTGCATTTGCAATTGATCATTGTTTAAAAACCACGTGATAGAGATCATTGTGTTTTTTTACAATGTTCTACATTGTTCCAAGTTTTCATGCAGTAAACATGTGCCTCAGGATGTGAATACAGTATTCCAAACCATTTCACTAATGTTGCAAAGTTTTAATTTATACCAATCTACAAAAATCCATTACCACAGAAGTTTTAACATTTGTAGGGTTCAGCATGTTAAATTTAAATTTCAAGACAGAAAGTTCTTATCACTTAACATTATTTTCTTATTTTATGGTATAATGTTTTGAAAATTATTACTTACATTTAAAATTATTGAGATTTACTTTAGGTCAATATATGAAAATCAGACAATCTATGTATTTGGAAGATCTGCTGTGCTTGCTCGCATTACAGCATGCCTATATCCTCACTAGTGGGATCAGGGTTAATTAAATTGATTTAATTGTAAAATTTTGAATTTTGGGACCAGAAGTCATGGTGATAAACAATTTTCAATTGCTAGATTTTGCACCGGATTTCTGCATTAAATTTCAAATCTCTCCACAGCACATGTGTTGAGAAGGCATGTGAAACTGTTGACAGTAATTTGTTTTTATATCATTTCTCTGTTTTGTAAAAATATAAAGTAAATTAATGTAATCCCACTACACGCCTCAGTAAGCACTTGGGGTAGAAGGAGGTTAAGGCTCCCACTTTTTCTGGACAATCGCCACTTGATGTCAGTCGGGTTGTCAGCCCTACATGACGGCTGCCTTTATCCCCAGAACAAGCATCTGGTACTCATTTCCCTTAGAGGATGAGTCGGCCCCAGGACCATAGTGCTGCCAGAAGGTTTGGGTCAGTATAAAAATCCTGATCCCTCTGGGACTTGAACCCTCGAACTTCCAGCTTAACTTGCATGAATAAAATATTATGAATATAAAACAATTCAAAAAATTATATTATAGAGATAGGGTACTTTCCAAATCAACCAATAGCATTTCTCGTCTTGCATCAACAAAGGAATGCTTCATGAATTGATAGATCGAAACTTCATTCCACCTTATGGTTATCGATGAACATGTATATTTTGCTTTCGAGTTGTGACGTTAGGGCTAGCTAGCTGGTATTCAATGACTTTGTCATAAGCTTCATCTAGTGCAGCGACAATCACTAGTGTGGGTTATGGCATGGTTTATCAACCATGCATCGAAATACGCATGCGTGAATTCATCTGTTATCTAGTAGCTGGTGTTAAAAAGGGTAATGTGAATGCGATACATAACTGGTGGCATGGCAGGAAATTTTAAATGTAATGTTCACTCGTAATTTATTTGAGTGAAATTTGATAAATCTATTAGTTTAGTTTAATCTATAATTATGAACATCTAATTACCACAGCAGTGCTGGGGTAACTGGGGTTGAATGCACGCCACAGCTTTTATATATAGGATTGTAATAGTGGTAAAATAACGTTTTTAACAAAAATGGGATATTGTAACTGTCTGTAAGTGACTTTTTTTTTTAATGTTAAATATGGGCAAGTCCAATTCTGACTCTTTATTCTGATTTGTTTACAACAGATAATCTTTGTTAAATTTACTCACACAAAGGTGAGACTGATTAAAGATATTTTTCTCAGAATCAATGAAAATGACTTGTCACTTAACCACTAAACTCAATATATATGATGATTGCATTCCAGGAACAAACCAGTACTGTTCTTAATGAGCCAGAATTTATTTACTACACAGAAGAGGAGACAGCTGATTTAAAACACTATACAATTGAATGCAGAAGGCCTTATGTAAGTAGATCATGTAGACACAAAGAAACTAAACATTACAAATCACATGTAATTTCAAAGTTCTAAATTTGAAAATTATTTTTATTATTCCTGCTGTTCAATAATATGTATCCATACATTGGAGGTAGATAGAATAAGCAGGGGTTTTCAAACTTTTTGTTTGTAGCACATTTTTTTATGTGGTAATGTAAAACAAATCATGCACACTCTAAAGGAATTTTATGTGTTATTTATAATAGGAAAAATTGTTCAAAAGTAAACAAGACACTTTTTTTTTTGCACTGAATTGCAATGATATTGTAATTCTGACAATGCATTATTAATTTTAAAGTTAGTGTTCATGCTTGCAGTTTTCTAATAATAATGAATACCGGTATCACAAAAGTATTCAGACAAAATACCATCTCTATTTTCATCTATCTGTACTTTTCCAATGCATTTTCTTTATGCAGAATACCCTTTGAGAACAAGTGGCCCATAAGCTATTACCTTCTAACCTTACCAACCTCCTAAATGTTTTTTTCTTACTCAAGAACAAACTCAAATTTCAAGTTTTATGAAGATAAGTATGCTTTGTTAATTCTTCTTAATTTAAGTTTTCCGGGTATCAGTATATATAGTCTTTCATTATATCTTTAAAGTAGGCCTAACTAAGGTAGACTATTGGTCAGTTTCATCAACACTAGTCAAAAATAGCTTTATATTGATCAAATTGACTATAATAAAATATTTGTCCTTTGTTGATGAAATGTCGAACTTTTACAAATGTCAATGAAAAATGATCAGACAACTTTGGCTATTTCTCCTTTGCTACACGCAGTATTTTGAAGCTATGATTTAAGCTGACAGAATTTTATGATTCTAACAACCATTGTTATTAATTCCACCAATTTATCAGGGAGTGTCATTCTTTTTACTTGTGTGTTGCGACACTGTATATTAAAAACACATGATAAAATTATAAAGAAATAACCATATTAAATTCTGGGTATAACATACTTTCAAATATCGTAAAAAATAAACTGTATTGTTATGCACATGATCAAAATATCTTAAGGGAAGAACAGAATGGGTTTCATCTAGGAAGTTCCTGTTGTGATGACTAATTTTCCCTGAAAATATTGATTGAAAAATAACAGAGAATTTAAGAGATTCATAATGATTTTAGAAAATCCTTTAACAGAGTAAATTGAAACATAATAATGCAGACTTTATCACAAGACAAAGTTCCACAACAGCTTATATCAAATATCTTCAATCTATATGAAACAACATTTATTTCTGTCAGAAGGAGAAATAATATATCACAATGGTGAGAAATTTACAATAGTTCTAGACAAGGTTGTTTCCATTAATTACTATTGTTTATTATATACATGAACAGTATTATCCAGGAATGTTTACTATAAACATGCCTAGCTGGATCGATGTTATCTCTAAAGATAGCTTGATTCAGGAATTAAGTTTGACAGGCATAGATACCGTAGGAGACATAAACACTTTGCATCAGAGACTTAAAAATCATTTGAATAACCTCTCTCCTTCTGAACAGTTATTGATTAAATATTAGTTTATAGTGGATAGTTCAGTTAATGAAGATATTTCTAAAGAGCAGAACACTAATATTTCTAATCGAAAGATAGATTCTATTAATAATTTTCCTGCCGGAGTTGTTCCTACTATTTCTTCTGACATGGAAGAAAACAACCAGAGAATTTTTTAGTGATTTAATTAGGACAGTGGATCCTTGTGATGGAAGTGATAGAGAGTTATTGATTTTCTTCCTTATAAAACTCAATTCCCTATTTGAATTAAATCTGATTAAGGAAGAGTATTTCATCAATTCTGGGGGCACGCCATAGCGTAGTGGTTAAGGCGCTGCGCTACAAGTCGGAAGGTCGAGGGTTCAAGTCCCGTTGGGGTTAGGATTTTTAAACTGACCAAAACCTTCTGGCGGCACTATGGCCCTGAGGTCGACTCAGCCTCTAACGTAAATGAGTACCAGACGTTTGTTCTAGGGGTAAAGGCGGCCGTCACGCAGGGCTGACATCAAGTGCCGATTGTCTAGAAAAAGTAGGAGCCTTAACCTCCTACTACCCGAAAGGCCTCACGAGGCCTGTAGCGGGATTACTTTACTTCACTATTTCATCAATTCTATTTTAAGTTGTGTTGAAGGAATTTTGATGAAAGTATGGAGTGATGTCATTAAATTGCATGGATCGCAAGTTTGGAACACATGAAAAGTTCATTATTGCCTTCCAGCTTGTTAGAAGACTACTATATTAAATTTGTTTCTCGTCGATTTCAACATCGCAAAGAATCGTTACTGGAGTTTATTTCTCAAATTCAAGGAGCTTATTGACAAAAACTTAAATTGGAATACACAAATAAACCATACATGCAAAACAGTCTTCTCAATAACCCATTCATTAAATCGCGTAAGTA
Source organism: Diploptera punctata (assembly GCA_030220185.1). Classification (NCBI taxonomy): domain Eukaryota; kingdom Metazoa; phylum Arthropoda; class Insecta; order Blattodea; family Blaberidae; genus Diploptera; species Diploptera punctata. The sequence continues at coordinate 162,245 of JASPKZ010008237.1, forward strand.
ATTGTCTGTCGTTCGCTCATAGGAAAATGTTAGTAGAAACACTTGCAATGCCCAATTTTGATTATTGTGACACTCTTTTTACTTACTTACTCACTGGCACTATCGAACCCGTAGGTTCATGGCCGCGCGGACATACGCTCTCCATACCCAAGTTGAACCCATGTCCGCATTTCTTGACGGTTGTATTTTTACGGTGAAAGATCGTCACTCTTTCGACCAAGGTACTTTTTTCGTCTGGCTTATCACCTTTGACCAGTCCGGCATGGGTAACCCTATCGGCAGCAATGCTACCGCCGGCATAGCTCTCAGGATCATTTAAGCACGCAAGCCACTCCACCAAGACAAGGTAAAGATACTATGGAGGGCGTAGACAGTGCTTCTCTAAATAATTACCAATGTGAACCCAATACAGAAAATTATATCCCTCAACATCAAAACCCCTTCATTCAATATCCTCAGAGATGGATAATGAAAATATGTTAGATAAATCAAGAGAAACCACGGAAAATATGAAGATAGAACAAATTAACAATTATACAGAATCAGAAAAATGAGGGAATAACAATACTATAAATAATGCTGGCGACCAAAGCCCAAATATTTTAAAATTTGTGGAATCACTAAAAGCAGACATTAATAAAAAAAGAGGAATCTCTAGTAGCTAAGATAAAATCTTCTAATAAAACTACATACTCACTAGAAACTAAGTTAGCCAATACGAAAGCTAGAATGGCTTCTAACATGGAGAAAATAGAGAAAAAAAACTTAAAGGGGGATTACACCAGGCAGAATCTGTGATCATAAACAATGTAAGACCTGAAATGAATGTCAACATCAAAACACTAAGGAATAGCAGACGAGCAGGGAAGGATTGAACAAATAGATAAAAAGATTTGTGTATGCTCGAAAACGCAGACAAGAAACTTAATGACATTTGTATTGTTGTAAATAAAATCGCCATTGAGCAAGAAACACTTGAAGGTCAAATCGAAGAGAAAATAAAAGAACATAATAGAAGAACAGAAGTAGTCGAAACCACAGTAAACGCACGTTTTGATGAGATACCCATAATGATAGAACATAGTCAATACGGAAATTAATAAACTCAATGATGAAATACACAACTTGAGAGAAAGAGTAAATGCTGGGAGGAATAATGAAGATAAAAGCCCCGAGGATGAAACTAATATATCGGAGAGAGTTTCTAAGCCAGGGCGAAGAGGTGACAAGAATGAATCGACGGAAGTAATAGTGACGCAAAACCTCACTAATATTCCCGTAGAATATAATAACGTGATTAAACCAGAGGTAACCCAAGTGCATTTCCCGGTTTATACTTCTTTGATTAAAATGCCATTGCCGACCTTTGATGAAAGTAAGGAAACTAACCCGATACAATTCTTGGAGGAGTTTGAGTATGATTTCAAATTAAAAAGCATGTCGCAAAACCTATGCATGTATATTGTGAAGAAGTAATTACAAGGAAACAGTTCAACGTGGTTTGACGTAACATTGTCTACGGACGCCCCGTACGGGATGTTAAAGCCATGAGAAGCAGATTGCCATAAAACAAGAGATCCGCAATGGTGCATCCAGCAGCCTTTTTAAAATCACGTAAGTAGAAGTGTAAGACAATCGTAGCGTAAAAACATAAAACATTAATACATAACTTCTTCATTACCTTTCACTAATCTCGTGTGACTTTAATAAAAACAAGCGGCCAGAGTACAGAGTTAATTTAGGTAAGGCCCGCCCCGGGGCCTAATGGCCACAATGTCCTAATGCCGTGGACTTGGAGGCCCACCGGAGTCCGCGAGTAGAGAACAGGCCCATGTGCCAAGTGCAAATACGAGTAGATTAAGTGCGAACATGGAGTATTATAAAATTATACATAATTAATATATTATTATAAATTAATACGGATGTTTGGTCGTCTCATTTCTACTTTACGTGAAACAGGAAGTTTAAATGCAAGACCTAGAAATCGTCGTAGAACACGAACAGACGAAGCCCCTGTAGGACACTCTTTTTACAGACTTAAATATTATTTTCACTCAAAGACTTCAACGTGTTCATAATTCTTGCGCACGTTTTATTTGTGGTATTCGCAAATTTTACCATGTTACACCGTCCCTGGAACAATTATCGTGGCTTCGTCTAAGAGATCGTAGAACAGTCCATTCCCTATCCCTTCTCTCTAAAATACTTCACACATCATAGCCTAATTATTTATCACGCCACTTCATCAGACTATCCGACACACATAATCTTGACACTCGATCCCATCAGCACATTGGCCTTTATATCCCGCCTCATCCCACTGTATACTATTCATTACCCTTTACAGTTTCACTTGCTAAAACATGGAATTCCCTTCCGCGCTATGTCAGAGACTGTCAAACTATAACATCATTAAAAAACAAACTAAAGAATTATTTAATAACAAACTAACTTATACACCTCACTGATAGTATTCGTTTAACCATTAATAAATTTAATTATTTATGAAAATGATATTAAGAATAACATATATTTTCTTTTGCTTTGTTTTAAATATTATACGTAAAATTAGTTTTCTATATCACATTACTTTTCTTTGTTTTTTATATATATTACACAGGGACAATTTAATATGTTTTGTTTGTATATATTTTACTATTAGCTTTAGTCTTAATTTTAACTAACATTAACTGGTTGCAATTAGATCGTAATATAATAGATATTATCTTTTTGATCAAGTTTTTATTTAGTGTTTAATATTAGAGTTAATTCAAATTGTTATATTCTGATGTAATATATGTTTCTCCTGGTGAGTGGAAGAGAAGGCCACATGGCCTTAACTCCACCAGGCTAAATAAATCAAACCTAATCTAATCAAAATGAGAGTTGAAACTACGAGTATTAGCTATAACTTTTTTCATCCTGGATGCTCAACATTTTGGGCTATCATTACACTTATAGTGTTATTTTTATTCTCTTTGTTGTTTGTTTCCTTATTATCTGTTTCCCATAGTATTCTAGGGTCATTACAATTACTGTTTCCAGGTTTCGTGGCTAATGACAGCTAATAGTAATGAATTGTAAAAAATAATTTGATTTAGACTTAAATGATGGTTCTATAGGATGACTAATTGCTTAATTTTTTTTTTGAGATGTGAATAATGCAAATGTTAGATAATGATTGATAATTTAACATTGTTAAAAACCAGGTGGAAGCTTTCATTCGTAACATTTTCAAGGAAAATGTGGTCCAAGCAGGCATGTATCATTTATGATGGTCATGTAACAGCAATTAAATATTTTTAAAATCCACAGCTTTCTAGAGTATTAAATACCGATAATCACAGCATCATTGTTAAATTACAATATTTAAATACTGTCATCACCTGTAATAATGCGATTTTTAGAATATTCTTTAGAATTATGTAAAATATATTCAAAATTTAAAAAAAAAAACAAGTTTTGTTAGTTCTCTGTGACCTGTATATAAATTAAACATTAATGAAAAACTGTAATATCTAAATTACCTTACTTGGAAATAAACAAACCCTTGTGCTTATGATCAATAATGCCAACAATATGGAAACAATTATGATTTTAATCGTCACGGACCATCTGTTAACAATCCCACTAATACAATGACTGCATATAAAGGTAGTTATGGATTACATCCCAACACTGATGATTTGAGTCAACATGACAGAAATGTGCCTTCTTCCTACCAATCAGCAAGGCCTTGTACTGAGATTGGTCATGACAGAACCCACATGAATACTCCTATGGATCACCAAATTCATCCACAAACGTGTACACAGTGTCAGCAACGTCCAGTGCAGGCAAATGTTACAGAAAATACATTTCATTCGATAAACTAACAGCGATAGATTTATATATAACGCCCGTCGAGTGCATCTTACCCATTAATTTTAACATAAGATCACTTGTCTAATCCTGACTCCATGTTGTTTAAACCAAGGGCGGTTTGGTTAAACATATTTTTCAGATAAGAAAATAGCCAGGATATTCCCAGTTCAGGCAAAGAAATTTCTCCTTACCATGGAATACAATAGTTAGACGGACATGAAAACCAAAACACAAATTATTATCCAGGCAATTCAACCAGTTACGAGTACCCGTCACAAACTGAAGACACAACCAATCACTGTGAAATACATCAACCCAATACTACAGATACTTATAATCCTCGATATTTTGATTTGAATCCGACAAATCCTTTGGATTACTACACCACTCACATCATACATGATCCGATACCTACTGAACATTTACACACAAACCTCAACCAAATTCAATCCAATATTCTGTACAATTATTTTCCAAATATTCCTCCGAACCAATCTCTTCCTATTCCTGCAACCAATGTTTCTTTACATCCTAATACTGATAACACTGGTGTAGAATATAATGACCCTCTGTTTACATATCCGTATGACATACATAACCCTGTCCCTCCATGTCATGATCCGTACTACCCATATAAGTTAATTCCAGTAGACAGTACTTCTGTAAATAATTAGCAACGTGAACCCAATACAGATAATTATATCCCTGAATATCAAAACTCCTTGATTCAATATCCTCCCAAAAATATTAAACAAACAAATCCATGTTCCCATGATCAATATTGCCAACATTATGGAAACACTTACGATGCTAATCGTCATGGACAATTTGTTCACAATTCCACTAACACTATGCCTGCATATAATGTTAGTTATGGATTACATCGTAACACTGATCATTTGACTCAACATGACAGAAATGTGCCTTCTTCCTACCAATCAGCAAGCACTTGAACTGAGATGGGCCATGACAGAACCCATATGAATAATCCTATGGACCACAAAATTAATCCACAAATGTGTACACAGTGTCAGAAACGTACAGTGCAGGCAAATGTAACAGAAAATTCAATTCATTTGATAAAGTAACAGCTATAGACTTATATATAACGCCCGTCGTGTGCAATTTATCCATTAATTTTAACATAAGATCTCTTGTCTCATCCTGACTCAATGTTGTCTAAACCAAGAGCCGTTTGGTTAAACATATTTTTCACATAACAAAATGGCTAGGAAATGCATGGACGGTGTTCAATTCCCAGTTCAGGCAAAAAAAAATTCTCTTTACCATTGATTACATTAATTAGACGGACATGAAAACCAAAACACAAATTATTATCCAGGCAATTCAACCAGTTACGAGTATCCATCACAAACTGAAGACACAACCAATCACTGTGAAACACATCAATCCAATACTACAGATACTTATAATCCTCGATGTTTTTATTTGAATACAACCAATCCTTTGGATTCCTACACCGCTCACATCATACATGATCCTATACCCATTGAACATTTACACACAAACCTTAACCAAACTCAATCCAATCGTCAGTACAATTATTTTCAAAATATTCCTCCGAACCAAACTCATCTTATTCTTGGAACCAATTTTTCTTTACATCCTAATACTGATAACACTGATGTAGAATATAATGACCCTGCGTTTCCATATCCGTATAACATATATAGCCCTGTCCCTCCATATCATCATCCGTACTACCCATATAAGTTAATTCCAGTAGACAGTACTTCTGTAAATAATTACCAATGTGAACCCAATACAGATAATTATATCCCTGAATATCAAAACCTCTTCATTCAATATCCTCCCAAAAATATTAAACAAACAAACCCATGTTCCCATGATCAATATTGCCAACATTATGGAAACACTTATGATGCTAATCGTCATGGACAATTTGTTCACAATCCCACTAATACTATGCCTGCATATAATGCTAGTTATGGATTACATCGTAACACTGATCATTTGACTCAACATGACAGAAATGTGCCTTCTTCCTACCAATCAGCAAGCACTTGAACTGAAATGGGCCATGACAGAACCCATATGAATAATCCTATGGACCACAAAATTCATCCACAAACGTGCACACAGTGTCAGCAACGTCCAGTGCAGGCAAATGTTACAGAAAATACATTTCATTCGATAAACTAACTGCTATAGATTTATATATAACGCCCGTCGAGTGCATCTTACCCATTAATTTTGACATAAGATCACTTGTCTAATCCTGACTCCATGTTGTTTAAACCAAGGGCGGTTTGGTTAAACATATTTTTCAGATAAGAAAATAGCCAGGATATGCATGGCCGGTGTTCAATTCCCAGTTCAGGCAAAAGAAATTTCTCCTTACCATGGAATACAATAGTTAGACGGACATGAAAACCAAAACACAAATTATTATCCAGGCAATTCAACCAGTTACGAGTATCCATCACAAACTGAAGACACAAACAATCAGTGTGAAACACATCAACCCAATACTTCAGATAATCCTCGATGTTTTTATTTGAATCCAACCAATCCTTTGGATTACTACACCACTCACATCATACATGATCCGATACCCATTGAACATTTACACACAAACCTTAACCAAACTCAATCCAATCTTCAGTACAATTATTTTCAAAATATTCCTCCAAACCAATCTCATCCTATTCCTGGAACCAATTTTTCTTTACATCCTAATACTGATAACACTGATGTAGAATATAATGACCCTCTGTTTCCATATCCGCATAAGATATATCACCCTGTCCCTCCGTGTCATCATCCATATTACCCATATAATTTAATTCCAGTAGACAGTGCTTCTATAAATAATTACCTATGTGAACCCAATACAGAAAATCATATACCTCAACATCAAAACCCCTTCATTCAATATCCTCCCAAAAATATTAATCAAACAAACCCTTGTTCTTATGATCAATAATGCCAACAATATGGAAACAATTATGATTATAATCGTCACGGACCATTTGTTAACAATCCCACTAATACAATGACTGCATATAAAGGTAGTTATAGATTACATCCCAACACTGATGATTTGACTCAACATGACAGAAATGTGCCTTCTTCCTACCAATCAGCAAGGCCTTGTACTGAGATTGGTCATGACAGAACCCACATGATAACTCCTATGGACCACCAAATTCATCCACAAACGTGTACACAGTGTCAGCAACGTCCAGTGCAGGCAAATGTTACAGAAAATACATTTCATTCGATAAACTAACAGCGATAGATTTATATATAACGCCCGTCGAGTGCATCTTACACATTAATTTTAACATAAGATCACTTGTCTAATCCTGACTCCATGTTGTTTAAACCAAGGGCGGTTTGGTTAAACATATTTTTCAGATAAGAAAATAGCCAGGATATGCATGGCCGGTGTTCAATTCCCAGTTCAGGTAAAGAAATTTCTCCTTACCATGGAATACAATAGTTAGACGGACATGAAAACCAAAACACAAATTATTATCCAGGCAATTCAACCAGTTACGAGTACCCGTCACAAACTGAAGACACAACCAATCACTGTGAAATACATCAACCCAATACTACAGATACTTATAATCCTCGATATTTTGATTTGAATCCGACAAATCCTTTGGATTACTACACCACTCACATCATACATGATCCGATACCTACTGAACATTTACACACAAACCTCAAGCAAATTCAATCCAATATTCTGTACAATTATTTTCCAAATATTCCTCCGAACCAATCTCATCCTATTCCTGCAACCAATGTTTCTTTACATCCTAATACTGATAACACTGGTGTAGAATATAATGACCCTCTGTTTACATATCCGTATGACATACATAACCCTGTCCCTCCATGTCATGATCCGTACTACCCATATAAGTTAATTCCAGTAGACAGTACTTCTGTAAATAATTAGCAACGTGAACCCAATACAGATAACTATATCCCTGAATATCAAAACTCCTTGATTCAATATCCTCCCAAAAATATTAAACAAACAAATCCATGTTCCCATGATCAATATTGCCAACATTATGGAAACACTTATGATGCTAATCGTCATGGACAATTTGTTCACAATTCCACTAACACTATGCCTGCATATAATGTTAGTTATGGATTACATCGTAACACTGATCATTTGACTCAACATGACAGAAATGTGCCTTCTTCCTACCAATCAGCAAGCACTTGAACTGAGATGGGCCATGACCGAACCCATATGAATAATCCTATGGACCACAAAATTAATCCACAAATGTGTACACAGTGTCAGAAACGTACAGTGCAGGCAAATGTTACAGAAAATTCAATTCATTTGATAAAGTAACAGCTATAGACTTATATATAACGCCCGTCGTGTGCAATTTATCCATTAATTTTAACATAAGATCTCTTGTCTCATCATGACTCAATGTTGTCTAAACCAAGAGCCGTTTGGTTAAACATATTTTTCACATAACAAAATGGCTAGGAAATGCATGGACGGTGTTCAATTCCCAGTTCAGGCAAAAAAAATTCTCTTTACCATTGATTACATTAATTAGATGGACATGAAAACCAAAACACAAATTATTATCCAGGCAATTCAACCAGTTACGAGTATCCATCAGAAACTGAAGACACAACCAATCACTGTGAAACACATCAATCCAATACTACAGATACTTATAATCCTCGATGTTTTTATTTGAATCCAACCAATCCTTTGAATTCCTACACCACTCACATCATACATGATCCGATACCCATTGAACATTTACACACAAACCTTAACCAAACTCAATCCAATTATTTTCCAAATATTCCTCCTCACCAATCTCATCCTATTCCTGGAACCAATTTTTCTTTACATCCTAATACTGATAACGCTGATGTAGAATATAATGACCCTCTGTTTCCATATCCGCATAAGATATATCACCCTGTCCCTCCGTGTCATCATCCATATTACCCATATAGTTTAATTCCAGTAGACAGTGCTTCTCTAAATAATTACCTATGTGAACCCAATACAGAAAATCATATCCCTCAACATCAAAACCCCTTCATCCAATTTCCTCCGAAAAATATTAATCAAACAAACCCTTGTTCTTATGATCAATAATGCCAACAATATGGAAACAATTATGATGCTAATCGTCACGGACCATTTGTTAACAATCCCACTAATACAATGACTGCATATAAAGTTAGTTATGGATTACATCCCATCACCGATGATTTCACTCAACATGACAGAAATGTGCCTTCTTCCTACCAATCAGCAAGGCCTTGTACTGAGATTGGTCATGACAGAACCCACATGAATACTCCTATGGACCACCAAATTCATCCACAAACGTGTACACAGTGTCAGCAACGTCCAGTGCAGGCTAATGTTACAGAAAATACATTTCATTCGATAAACTAACAGCGATAGATTTATATATAACGCCCGTCGAGTGCATCTTACCCATTAATTTTAACATAGGATCACTTGTCTAATCCTGACTCCATGTTGTTTAAACCAAGGGCAGTTTGGTTAAACATATTTTTCAGATAAGAAAATAGCCAGGAAATGCATGGCCGGTGTTCAATTCCCAGTTCAGGCAAAGAAATTTCTCCTTACCATGGAATACAATAGTTAGACGGACATGAAAACCAAAACACAAATTATTATCCAGGCAATTCAACCAGTTACGAGTATCCATCACAAACTGAAGACACAATCAATCAGTGTGAAACACATCAACCCAATACTTCAGATACTTATAATCCTCGATGTTTTTATTTGAATCCAACCAATCCTTTGGATTACTACACCACTCACATCATACATGATCCGATACCCATTGAACATTTACACACAAACCTTAACCAAACTCAATCCAATCTTCAGTACAATTATTTTCAAAATATTCCTCCGAACCAATCTCATCCTATTCCTGGAACCAATTTTTCTTTACATCCTATTACTGATAACACTGATGTAGAATATAATGACCCTGCGTTTCCATATCCGTATAACATATATAGCCCTGTCCCTCCATATCATCATCCGTACTACCCATATAAGTTAATTCCAGTAGACAGTACTTCTGTAAATAATTACCAATGTGAACCCAATACAGATAATTATATCCCTGAATATCAAAACCTCTTCATTCAATATCCTCCCAAAAATATTAAACAAACAAACCCATGTTCCCATGGTCAATATTGCCAACATTATGGAAACACTTATGATGCTAATCGTCATGGACAATTTGTTCACAATCCCACTAATACTAAGCCTGCATATAATGCTAGTTATGGATTACATCGTAACACTGATCATTTGACTCAACATGACAGAAATGTGCCTTCTTCCTACCAATCAGCAAGCACTTGAACTGAAATGGGCCATGACAGAACCCATATGAATAATCCTATGGACCACAAATTTCATCCACAAACATGTACACAGTGTCAGCAACGTCTAGTGCAGGCAAATGTTACAGAAAATACATTTCATTCGATAAACTAACTGCTATAGATTTATATATAACGCCCGTCGAGTGCATCTTACCCATTAATTTTAACATACGATCACTTGTCTAATCCTGACTCCATGTTGTTTAAACCAAGGGCGGTTTGGTTAAACATATTTTTCAGATAAGAAAATAGCCAGGATATGCATGGCCGGTGTTCAATTCCCAGTTCAGGCAAAGAAATTTCTCCTTACCATGGAATACAATAGTTAGACGGACATGAAAACCAAAACAAAAATTATTATCCAGGCAATTCAACCAGTTACGAGTATCCATCACAAACTGAAGACACAACCAATCACTGTGAAATACATCAACCCAATACTACAGGTACTTATAATCCTCGATATTTTGATTTGAATCCGACAAGTCCTTTGGATTACTACACCACTCACATCATACATGATCCGATACCCATTGAACATTTACACACAAACCTTAACCAAACTCAATCCAATCGTCAGTACAATTATTTTCAAAATATTCCTCCGAACCAATCTCATCTTATTCTTGGAACCAATTTTTCTTTACATCCTAATACTGATAACACTGATCTAGAATATAATGACCCTGCGTTTCCATATCCGTATAACATATATAGCCCTGTCCCTCCATATCATCATCCGTACTACCCATATAAGTTAATTCCAGTAGACAGTACTTCTGTAAATAATTACCAATGTGAACCCAATACAGATAATTATATCCCTGAATATCAAAACTCCTTGATTCAATATCCTCCCAAAAATATTAAACAAACAAATCCATGTTCCCATGATCAATATTGCCAACATTATGGAAACACTTATGATGCTAATCGTCATGGACAATTTGTTCACAATTCCACTAACACTATGCCTGCATATAATGTTAGTTATGGATTACATCGTAACACTGATCATTTGACTCAACATGACAGAAATGTGCCTTCTTCCTACCAATCAGCAAGCACTTGAACTGAGATGGGCCATGACCGAACCCATATGAATAATCCTATGGACCACAAATTAATCCACAAATGTGTACACAGTGTCAGAAACGTACAGTGCAGGCAAATGTTACAGAAAATTCATTCATTTGATAAAGTAACAGCTATAGACTTATATATAACGCCCGTCGTGTGCAATTTATCCATTAATTTTAACATAAGATCTCTTGTCCTCATCATGACCTCAATGTTGTCTAAACCCAAGAGCCGTTTGGTTAAACATATTTTTCACATAACAAAATGGCTAGGAAATGCATGGACGGTGTTCAATTCCCAGTTCAGGCAAAAAAAATTCTCTTTACCATTGATTACATTAATTAGATGGACATGAAAACCAAAACACAAATTATTATCCAGGCAATTCAACCAGTTACGAGTATCCATCAGAAACTGAAGACACAACCAATCACTGTGAAACACATCAATCCAATACTACAGATACTTATAATCCTCGATGTTTTTATTTGAATCCAACCAATCCTTTGGATTCCTACACCACTCACATCATACATGATCCGATACCCATTGAACATTTACACACAAACCTTAACCAAACTCAATCCAATTATTTTCCAAATATTCCTCCTCACCAATCTCATCCTATTCCTGGAACCAATTTTCTTTACATCCTAATACTGATAACGCTGATGTAGAATATAATGACCCTCTGTTTCCATATCCGCATAAGATATATCACCCTGTCCCTCCGTGTCATCATCCATATTACCCATATAGTTTAATTCCAGTAGACAGTGCTTCTCTAAATAATTACCTATGTGAACCCAATACAGAAAATCATATCCCTCAACATCAAAAACCCCTTCATCAATTTCCTCCGAAAAATATTAATCAAACAAACCCTTGTTCTTATGATCAATATTGCCAACAATATGGAAACAATTATGATGCTATATCGTCACGGACCATTTGTTAACAATCCCACTAATACAATGACTGCATATAAAGTTAGTTATGGATTACATCCCATCACCGATGATTTCGACTCAACATGACAGAAATGTGCCTTCTTCCTACCAATCAGCAAGGCCTTGTACTGAGATTGGTCATGACAGAACCCACATGAATACTCCTATGGACCACCAAATTCATCCACAAACGTGTACACAGTGTCAGCAACGTCCAGTGCAGGCTAATGTTACAGAAAATACATTTCATTCGATAAACTAGACAGCGATAGATTTATATATAACGCCCGTCGAGTGCATCGTACCCCATTAATTTTAACATACGATCACTTGTCTAATCCTGACTCCATGTTGTTTAAACCAAGGGCAGTTTGGTTAAACATATTTTTCAGATAAGAAAATAGCCAGGAAATGCATGGCCGGTGTTCAATTTCCCAGTTCAGGCAAAAGAAATTTCTCCTTACCATGGAATACAATAGTTAGATGGACATGAAACCAAAACACAAATTATTATCCTGGCAATTCAACCAGTTACGAGTATCCATCACAAACTGAAGACACAACCAATCACTGTGAAATACATCAACCCAATACTACAGGTACTTATAATCCTCGATATTTTGATTTGAATCCGACAAGTCCTTTGGATTACTACACCACTCACATCATACATGATCCGATACCCATGAACATTTACACACAAACCTTAACCAAACTCAATCCAATCGTCAGTACAATTATTTTCAAAATATTCCTCCGAACCAATCTCATCTTATTCTTGGAACCAATTTTCTTTTACATCCTAATACTGATAGCACTGATACTAGAATATAATGACCCTGCGTTTCCATATCCGTATAACATATATAGCCCTGTCCCTCCATATCATCATCCGTATTACCCATATAAGTTTAATTCCAGTAGGACAGTACTTCTGTAAATAATTACCAATGTGAACCCAATACAGAGTAATTATATCCCTGAATATCAAAACCTCTTCATTCAATATCCTCCCGAAAAAATATTAAACAAACAAAACCATGTTCCATGATCAATATTGCCAACAATATGGAAACAACTTATGATGCTAATCGTTCACGGACAATTTGTTAACAATCCACTAATACAATGTCCTGCATATAATGTTAGTTATGGATTACATCCTAACACTGATTATTTTGACTCAACATGACAGAAATGTGCCTTCTTCTACCAATCAGCAGGCCCTGTACTGAGATTGGTCATGACAGAAACCCATATGAAACTCCTATGGACCACAAAATTCATCCCACAAATGTGACACAGTGTCAGGCAACGTCCAGTGAGGCTAATGTTACAGAAAATTCATTTTCATTCGATAAACTAACAGCTAAGATTATATATTAACGCCCGTCGTGTGCATTTACCATTAATTAACATAAGATCTCTTGTTCATCCTGACTCCATGTTGTTTAACCAAGGGCGGTTTGGTTAAACAATTTTTCAGATAAGAAAAATAGCCGGAAAAAGGGAAATGCATGGCACGGTGTTCAATTCCCAGTTCAGGGCAAAGAAATTTCTCCTTACCATGGAATACAATATAGGTGTAGATGAAAAAAACATGAAAACCCCCAAAACACAAATTATTATCCAGGCAATTCAACCAGTTACGAGTATCCATCACAAAACTGAAGACACAACCAATCACTGTGATAAAAAAAAATACATCAAACCCAATAATACTACAGATACTTATAAAGTCCTTCGATATTTTGATTTGAATCTGACAAGGTCCTTTGGATTACTACCACCACTTTTCACATTCATACATGATCCGATTACCCATTGAACATTTACCGGTACACACAAACCTTAACCAAAACTCACAATTCAATCGTCCAGTACAATATATTTCAAAATATTCCCCTCCGAAAACCAAATCTGCATCTTATTCTGTGGAACCAATTTTTTCTTTACATCCTAATACTGATAGCAACTGATCTAGAAATATAATGACCCTGCGGTTTTCCATATCCGTAATTAACATATATAGGCCCTGTCCCTCCATTCTTCATCATCCGTTACTACCCATATAAGTTATAAGTAATTCCAGTAGACAGTACTTCTGTAAATAATTACCAAATGTGAAACCCAATACAGAAATATTAATTTATATTTCCCTGAATTATCAAAAAAAAACACCTCTCAAATTCAATAATCCTCCCAAAAATAATTGGAAACAAAACAAAAACCCTGTTTCCCATTTGATCAAACATGTGCCAAACATTATGGAACACACTTATGATTGCTTTAATCGTCACGAAACAATTTGTTAAAAACATTCCCACTAAAACCAAATGTCTGCATCTAAGGTTAGTTTATGGATTACATCCTTTAGACTGATTAATTTGACTCAAAATGACAGAAATGTTGCCTTCTTCCTACCGATTCAGCCCCAAGGCCTTTCTTTTGTTACTGAGGATTTGGCAGGACAGAAACCCCACATGAATAATTCCTATGGCCACAAAATTCGTCCCAAACAAACGTGTACATCACTGTCAGCAAACCGTCCAGTGCGGCTTAAATGTTAACAGAAAATACATTTCATTCGTAAACTAAACGCAGTAAGATTTATATATATCATGCCCGTCGATGTGCATCTTACCATTAATTTTAACCATAAGATCACTTGTCAAATCTGACTCCATAGTTGTTTTTTTTAAACCCAATAGGCGGTTTGGTTTTAAAAACATACTTTTCAGATAAGAAAATAGCCAGGGGAAATGCATGGGGAGCCGGTGTTTCAATTCCCAGTTCAGGCAAAAGAAAAATTTCTTCCTTAACCATGGAATACAATAGTTAGATGGGCATGAAAACCAAAAAACACAAATTATTATTCCTGGGCAATTCAACCAAGTACGAGTATCCTCACAAACTGGAAGACACAAAACCAATTCACTGTGAAAATGAACACACGTCAACCCAAAATTACTACAGATACTGATAAATTTTCGATATTTTGATTTTGAATCCGACCATTTTTTCGATTACTACACCACTCACATCATACATGATCCGTACCAACTGAAACAATTTACACACAAAACTTAACAAAAACTACAAATCAATCGTCCTCAGTCAAATATTTTCAAAACTATTCTCCGACACCAATCTCATCCTTATTCTTGGAAGAACCAATTTTTCTTTACATCCTCATATTGATAACACTGATCTAGAATATAATGACCCTGCGTTTCATATCCGTATAACATATATAGCCCTGTTTCCATATCCAATCATCGTACTACCATATAATGTTAATTCCAGACGACAGGACTTCTGTTAAAATTAATTACCATGTGAAACCCAAATACAGAAAATATCTTCCTGAATATTCCAAAACCCTTCTTTCAAATATCCTCCCAAAACTATTTAAACAAACACAAACCCATGTTCCCATGGAATCAATATTGCCAAACATTACTGGAAAACAACTTATATTTATGATCTAATCGTAATGACATTTTGTTCACCAACCCACTAAACTACTGCCGGCATTAACTGCTAGTTTATGGATTACATCCGTTAAACTGATCATTTGACTCAAAATGACAGAAATGTGCCTTCTTACTACCAAAATCAGCAAGCAATTGAACTGGAAATGGGCCATGACAGAAACCCATATGAATAAATCTATGGACCACAAAATTCATCCACAAAACGTGCACACGTGTCAGCAACGTCCAGTGCAGGGCAAAATGTTACAGAAAATACATTTAATTCGATATTAAAATAAAAATAACTGCTAATAGGATTTATATATACGCCCGTCGAGTGCATCTTACCATAATGTTAAAAACACATACGATCACTTGTCTAACTCTGACTCCCTGTTGTTTTTTTTTTAAAACCAAAAGGGCGGGTTTCGGTATTAAACATTATTTTCAGGATAAGGAAAAAATAGCCAGGATATGCATGGCCGGTGTTCATTCCCCGTTCAGGGCAAAGGAAAGAAAGAAAATTTCTACCCCTTACCATGGAATACAATAGTAGACAGGACATGGAAAACCAAACAAAAATTAGTATCCCAGGCAAGTCAACCAGTTACGAGTATCCATTCACAAAACTGAAAGACACAAACCCATCACTGTGAAATACATCAACCCCCCAAATACTACAGGTATGAGAATCCTCGGAATATTTGATTTGAAATCGGAACAAGTCCTGTGGGCATTACTACACCACTACAGTCAAAATGATCCGATACCCATTGCAACAGTTAACACACAAACCTTACCAAAACTCAATTCAAATCGTAAGTCAATTAGTTTCAAAAAATTATTCCCTCCGAAAACCCAATCTCATCTTATTGCTTGGAACCAGTATTCTTTAATCATAATGAATGGTAAACAATGATCTAGAAAATACTGACACCTCGTTTCCCATATTCCGTATAAACATATATTAAGCCTGCTCCTCCCATATCATTATCGTACTACCCATATAAGTAATCAAGTAAGAACAAGTTACTACTTGTAAAATAATTACCAATGTGAACCCATTACAGATAATTATTAATCCCTGAATATTTCTCAAAACTCCTTGATCAAGATCTCCCACAAAAATATTAAACAAACAAACCCATGTCCCATGATCAATTGCCACATTATGGAAACACTTATTG
>JASPKZ010008238.1:2500-118974 GCA_030220185.1 Diploptera punctata
GTAGTGCCCTGTTGCCCTGCAGTTAAAATGGTTGAGAAAGAGAGAGAGAGAGAGAGAGAGAGAGAGAGAGAGAGAGAGAGAGAACAGCAGAAAAAAAGAAAAAGGGACGGAGGTGGGGGAGAGAGAGTACATAGGTTTTTTTCTTTTTCCTAAAATACAATAACAATAGCAAATAATAGCAAATAGCAAATAATAACAAATAGCAACTAGCAGATAATAGCAAATAGCAACTAGCAAATAATAGCAAATAGCAACTAGCAAATAAGAGCAAATAATAGCAAAAAGCAAATAGCTATAATAATATTAAAAGGGAGTAAATATTATATTTTATATAATATATATTAGAAAAAACCTACTTCTACTGTGTTATAAACACCTTCAACAAGTCCATTGATTTTTTAATACCCGGCATGCGCTGCTACGGCTAAATAATTAAAAAAATTAATGCGTTTTTTTAATTTTTAGTTGAATAAGTATGAGAAGAAAGTAATTTATTTATTCGATAGATAGATGTATTATAAGTATATTATTTCTTTACATTTATATATCCCTGTGGTAACTTTTTTGTCACTTCCTTCTGGAAACTCTCCAAGCCAAAAGGATATATAGGCCGTGCTTTCGCAGTCCCTATGCGTACTGAACATCGGGATCAAGCCAGATTTTGCTCCACGCGAGGTTTCTGTCCTCGCTCAACTAGCCTTAGGACACCTGCGTCATTCTTTGACAGATGTACCGCCCCAGTCAAACTCCCCGCCTGGCAGTGTCCTCGAATCGAATCACGCGGGGCACGAGCGCTGCAGGCGGGTCCGTGCCCCGCCGGGATCGCTAGGAAGACGAGCCCCCACTCGCGAAGAACCGGACGGAAGCAACGCGGTCGCCGTGCAGCAACCCCTAAGCACTTGGCGCGAGAACGCCGTGACGCCGGGCCGCGAGCGGCATCCGACGCACGCGTTCCGCCCAACCGAGTAAGCAAAGAAACAATGAAAGTAGTGGTATTTCACTGTCGACACGGAGACGAGCCGCACGCCACCCACTTATGCTACACCTCACATGTCTCCTTACAGTGCCAAGCTCAACAGGGTCTTCTTTCCTCGCTGATTGCTCCAAGCCCGTTCCCTTGGCAGCGTTGGCACGACCACATAACAGGGAGGGTTCCAATTTGGAAAAACTCTCTTGTTTGGCATCCATCAATAGAGAGCTCGGAGAATCAGGCAAGCGGGACCCCCAAAGGGGATATATCTCAGTTCGGCCTCCGACCATTAATGTGCAAGAGAACCTTAAGAGGGAAAAACCTCGCGAAGGTGTCCACCCTGCTATTGCAGGCCCGCCGCCCTTGCGCACTCTGTTAACCTATAGCCACAGGCGACGACCAAGGACTCGCAAAGCCCACCTCTTCCGCCAAGAGTGGTTCGAAGCCCCAAACTCTAAAAGCTCCGCTCCACCCTCGACATCGAGGCAGAGTGATGCTATCGTGTAATTGCAAAGCCATGCTCCTCCGCCAACAAGGGCGCGATTTCCCGTCTCCCAGGAGACCCCGCCCCCGCATCAACATCAAGCAAAGCAATGCTTGTGCCAATTTGGGGAGGGTATTTCACACCCAGTATGTCCAGACTGAGTGCGAATCTTGTAACAAGACCCGATGCAATATGCATGGAATCGAATCCAGAACCAGGCACTCCGCAACCCAGAGCAGGCGGAGACATAACCTACCCTTAGCCTCATCGCAGCCAGGACCAAGCTCGATTCAGTCATTCCAGTGACCAAGGTGGTCTGGATCCCTGAGCAGATGCGGCGACCCAAGGACCCTAATCCGGGAGTGTCGTCCCCGGCTTCGGTTACTAGCCCACCTCTACATCTCCTGGTGGAGACCTAGGCGTCTTGCTACACAAGGCAGTGAGGAGGCAGCCTGACAGAGGCAAGTCAAGCTCACACTCTGCCCCCAAGGTGTTAGCTTAGGTCAAAGAAAGGGCTCCTCCACTTTCCCAAGGCTTCTGCGGTCACCCTCTCATTACCAACCCTGGCTGGACTATTGCCCGGAGCCAGCTAACCTCCCGATATAAGCCTATTCTTCCGAATAGACCTGCAGAAGGCAAACTGCAGTCGGGTCCTAAGGCCCTTGGGCACCTTAAGCGAGTCATATTTATTCCCGGCGTTTACCCACGCTCACCTGAATTTCTTCACTTTGACATTCAGAGCACTGGGCAGATATCACATTGCGTCAACACCCACTAGGGCCCTCGCAATGCTTTATTTTAATTAGATAGTCGGATTCCCCGAGTCCGTGTCAGTTCTGAGTCGACCGTTGAGTGGCGGCCGAAGAGTGCACCGCGAACGAGCGCGGTCCCTCGCAGCGTGGAAGATCCGCGGGAGGCCAAGGCACGGGACCGAGCTCGGACCCGAACCGAGGACAGTGGAGCTGGCCCCACGACCCCCGGACATCGCCTCGCCCAGGCCCGGTGCTTTGGCGCAGACCAGCTTCCCGACGACGCCCCGGTCTTCAGAGCCAATCCTTATCCCGAAGTTACGGATCAAATTTGCCGATTTCCCTTACCTACACTAATCTGTCGACTAGAGGCTCTCAACCTCGGAGACCTGCTGCGGATATGGGTACGATCCGGCGGGACGACTCCGCGTGGCCCTCTCCCGGATTTTCAAGGTCCGAGGGGACGACGCGGACACCGCAGCAACTGCGTTGCTCTTCGCGTTCCAAACCCTATCTCCCTGCTAGAGGATTCCAGGGAACTCGAACGCTTATGCAGAACAGAAAACTCTGCCCGGGTCTCCCGACGGCGTCTCCGGGTCCTTTCGGGTTACCCCGACGAGCTACTCTTAATGAGAGCCCGGATATCGGTTCCGCTACCGGGTTCCGGAATAGGAACCTGATTCCCTTTTGCCCAGCGATGAGGAGTAAAATCCCCCTCGTGGTCACAGGATTTCTCCTGGGACTTAGAATCGACTGAGTTGTGTGCAACGGCTGTTCACACGAAACCCTTATCCACATAAATCCTCTAGGACCTCGCTCGAGTATTTGCTACCACCACCAAGATCTGCACCGGCGGTGGCTCCAGGCAGGCTCACGCCCAGACCCTTCCGCGCACACCGCCGAGCCCTCCTACTCGCCGGGGCATCGCACCGGTTCGTACCGGCTTACTGCCTACCGGCGGCCGGGTATAGGCACAGAGCTTTAGCGCCATCCATTTTCAGGGCTAGTTGCTTCGGCAGGTGAGTTATTACACACTCCTTAGCGGATTTCGACTTCCATGGCCACCGTCCTGCTGTCTTAAGCAACCAATGCCTTTCATGGTATCCCATGTGCTCCGATTTAGGTGCCTTAACCCGGCGTTTGGTTCATCCCACAGCGCCAGTTCTGCTTACCAAAAATGGCCCACTTGGCACCCTGATCCTTTGTTCTCGCGGCATCGGTCAAGAAAGCAGAGATCTCACCCATTTAAAGTTTGAGAATAGGTTGAGGTCGTTTCAGCCCCAAGGCCTCTAATCATTCGCTTTACCGAATGAGACTCATCCCTGTCAAAACGGATGCCAGCTATCCTGAGGGAAACGTCGGAGGGAACCAGCTACTAGATGGTTCGATTAGTCTTTCGCCCCTATACCCAGCTCTGGCGATCGATTTGCACGTCCGAATCGCTGCGGACCTCCACCAGGTTCTCCCCTGACTTCGTTCTGACCAGGCATAGTTCACCATCTTTCGGTCCCAACGTGTGCGCTAAAAGTGATCCTGCGACCGTGGCGCTCCGGGAGTGCGGCCCGAGCATGAAGCACAAGGCATCCTCCCACAGGTGTGTGCGCCCCACATTCACTGCGCGCCCGGGTTTAGCATATTGCTCCCAGCGACTCGCGCACATGTTAGACTGCTTGGTCCGTGTTCCAAGACGGGTCGGGAGAGAATCCGAAGCATAAGCGCCGATGATGGGAGATGGCCACCGTTCGAGGACACCGGTAGACCAACAGCCGAAGCGGGTCGGGGACGTGGCTGAAGCCACGGCACTCAGGCCACAGACATCAGGCTTGCCGCCGGGCCGAACGCTCTCTCGACGAGCGAGCGGGCCTACTCTATACGCTCTGCCGTCGGACGCCGGCCAGGACATCCGAGAGTCCCAAGAGACGTGGTGGTGGTGGTGGCGGTGGCGGTAGGGGCAGGGGCAGGGTGGTGGTGGCGGCGGCGGCGGCGGTGGCAGGGGCAGCGGCAGCAGCAATAGTAGTATACATTTTCCTATCGTTCGTATTTATTAAATAAATCGAAAATTAATGTGCATAAATGACGTATTTGTGACAAAACTTAAAAAAAAGTGCTAGAATTTCGGCCGCTGTGCGACCTCTAGTAAATAATAAATATGAAAAAAGTTTATATTTTAAAATCCTTTTTAATATTTGAATATAAATAAAAAAAAACAAAATCACACATTGTTTGTACTTGCTGAGTAAATTAATTTTACTTAGATAACGGGTTTAAGTAAAAAAGAATGTTTTTAAAAAATTTATTTTATTCATAAGGTATATAGCAAAAACGCTCATATATATATATATATATATATATATATATATATATATATAAATGTTTGTTTGTTTGTTCATACTTTATGCGCGGTCATACCGTTGATCCGATTGTGATGGGGCTTTTTGAAAAATATTCAAGAGAATCCCGGGATGAGCATAGGCTATAAAAGAGTTGTGATACTAAACTTCTACACCTTTAAAAATCGCCCTTTGTAGTGAAATACGTGAAAAATGTTGCTCTTTGGACGCTTAAATGGCTTACGCTGCCTAAACCAAACCAAATACACAAAATTAATTTACACATAATTGAATATCTCAATAAGCTCTACAAAAACGTCCGCAACAGCATATGTTTATCTCTTACGGATATAAGATAATAGTCAAAAATTAAAATGTACCGGTTGGCAGGTGCCGTCGTCCTCAACTTTGTTAAAATTATGTATATAAAATTAATTCAACTCAACGGATTTTGATATGCATTTTATTAGTATTGACTCTTACGGATAACTCATATTAGCCATTTTTGTCTTTCATTAATACGAAGAAGAGAGACAAGTACGTAGATTCTTGTGCAAGAATAGCAGCACATGGCGGGTATTCTTTTACGTATAACTTACAATAACGAATTTTGTCTTTCAGCTCATTTATGCCAAGAAGATCGGGATGAGTAGATTCCCGAACAATGCCGGATAAGCTGCATGGGGTATCTAAAAATATAAATTTATAATAATTTTTCCTTTACTTTTTCAACTAAACATGAAAAGCACATTAATATTCATTTATTTAAGCGTAGCAGCGCACGCCGGTTATTAGCTAGTAAATAATAAAAAATACTCGCACCTATTCCATTATGCGCCGAACAGATAGAACATTGACGGGTCGGAGTAAGAGACAAACAACGAATAGGGATATGTATGTTTATATATATATATATATATATATATATAAATTACAAGCCGGAATATAGTTATTTCAATGTTACGTTTATAATTAGAATAATGTGTTCTTATAGAAAAATAGATGATTTCAAATTTTATATTTAAATTTGTTATAATGTGTAAGTAGTTAGTTTTCAAATGTGAAGAGTACAACACGTAATACAATTTCAAACATTTAATCTATGATAAATATGGTACTTCCAAATGTGTTTAGTATTTACCTGATAAAGGAAGAGTTGCGCATTGTTCATTCCACAAATTTACGGTTATAAATAGATTTTATCTGTGAAATATTCATATTTTATTAATTTCAATTTACAAACTTACTTTCTCAATTTTACATTGTGTCGTTGCTCCGTAACATAAGTTATTTATTACGTCAACATTTTTGTTATTGCTTTGTTACGAAATTTATATTTTTAATAAAAACGTTAAATGTTGGGTAGTGGAAATATATATATATATATATATATATATATATATATGTTGTGTGTGTGTTATAATTACATTTTTGACGTTGGGTAATGTAAGCTTAATATGACATGATAGGAATATATAATAGCCAATACCCGGCGTGCGCTGCTACACCTAAATAGATGGTAATGAGTTTTTTTTTCATTTAGTTCAATAAGTAAAAGGAAAAATAAATATAAATTTATATTCTTATTATTTTCAGATACCCCGTGCTGATTACCCGGTGTTGCCCGGAAATCTCAACATCCCGATTTTCTTAGCATCAATAAAAAACAAAAATGGATGTATATTATGATTTATTTTTAAAATATAAAAAACATATGCTGTCGCAAACGTTTGTGTAGAGTGTTTTGAGATATTCAATTCTGTATACAACAATAATTTTGTGTATTTCTTATGGTTTAGGCAGCGTATTTAAGGGTAAAAGAAAGATACTTTTCACTTTTTTTCACTGAAAATAATGTGTTTTAAGGGTGTAGGAGTTGTGTATCTCAACTCTCTTATAGTCCTGTGTTCATCACGGGAGTCTCATGAACATTTTGCAAAAAAATGAACCATAACAATCGGATCAACGGTATGGCCGCGTATGAAATGCGAACAAACATTAATTTTTATATATTAAATGAAGTAGTAGTATGCATTTTCCTATCGTTCGTTTTTTTTTAAATAAATCGAAAATTATTGTAATATGCATAAATGACGTATTGGTGACAAAACTTAAAAAAAAGAGCTACAATTTCGGCCGCTGTGCGACTCTACTAAATAATAAATATAAAAAAGTTTATATTTTAAAATCCTTTTTACTGTTTAAATATACATTTAAAAAAAATTCATTGTTTGTACTTGCTGAGTAAATTAATTTTTCTTTGATAACGGTTTTTGTAAATAAGAATGTTACTTAAAAATTGATTTTAATCAAACGTTATATAGAAAAAGGAATACTTCTATATATATATATATATATATATATATATATATAAATGAATGTTTGTTTGTTTGTTTGTTCGTTCGTACTTTATGCGCGGCAATACAGTTGATCCGATTGTGATAGGTTTTTTTGCAAAATGTTCAGGAGATTCCCGGGATGAACATAGGCTATGAAAGAGTTGTGATACTCAACTCCTACACCCTTAAAAATCGCCATTTGTAGTAAAAAACTTGAAAAATGTAGCTCTTTGGACGCTTAAATGGCTTACGCTGCCTAAACCATAACAAATACACAAAATTAATGTACACAGAATTGAATAGGCCTATCTCGAAAAGTTCTACAAAAACGTCCGTGACAGCATATGTTTACTCGTATCTCTTACGGATTTAAGATAATAGTTAAAAACCAAAATGTACCCGTTGGCCGGTGCCGTCGTCCTCAACTTTGTTAAAATGGTGCATTTAAAATTAATTCACATCAACGGAATTTGATATGGATTTTATTGGTATTGACTCTTACGGATAACTGACAATAGCCATTTTTGTTATTCATTGATGCCAAGAAGATCCAGACAAGTAAGTAAGTAGATTCTTGTGCAAGCACAGCAGCACATGGCGGGTATTCTTTTACGGATAACTCACAATATCGAATTTTGTCTTTCAGCTCATTTATTCCAAGAATATCGTGATGAGTAGATTCCCGAACAACGCCGGATAATCAGCACGGGGTATCTAAAAATATAAATTCACAATTATTTTTCCTTTTACTTATTCAACTAAACATAAAAGCACATTAATTTTCATTTATTTAGGCATAGCAGCGCACGCCGTGTATTAGCCAGTAAGTATTGAAAAATACTCGCACATACTTCCATTATGCCTCGACGTAGATAGAACATTGACGTGTCGGAGTGAGAGACAAACAAAGAAGAAGGGATGAGTATGAGTGTGTGTGTGTGTGTGTGTATATATTATAAATTACAAGCAGGAATATATTTATTTCAATGTTACTTTTTAAATTAGAATAATATATTCGTATTTAAAAATATATAAAACAGAATATTTCAAATTTTATATTTAAATTTGTTATAATGTGTAAGCAGTTAGCTTTGAAGTGTGAACAGTACAACACGAAATATATTTTGAAACATTTAATCTATGATAAATGTTATTTCTAAATGTATTTATTATTTACCTGATAAAGAAAGATTTGCGCATTGTTCATTCCACAAATTTACGGTTATAAATAGATTTTATCTGTGAAATATATATATTTCATTTAATTCAAATTAAAAACTTACTTTTTAAATTTCACATTCAGAGATGTTGCTCCGCAAAGTAAGTTATTTATTACGTCAACAACTTTGTTATTGCTTTGTTACGAAATTTATATTTTTAATAAAAACGTTAAATGGTGCATAGCGGAAATATATATATATATATATATATATATATATATATATATATATATATATATATATGTTATTTATAAAATCAATGCACATACACAAACACATGTATATACTGGGCGTGTCAAAAAGGGTGGCGTAAACTTACATGGTTGGAAGTACACGATAATAGAAGCAACGATGTCCCAATAAACATGGGTCCGCAAACGAGCCGTTTGCGAGATAATTACGAATGTATGGTTACAAGTCGCCACTGACTTCATTGTAAACATCGTCCTAGTTAGTACAAATTAATTTGAATTAAGACTTTACTATTAACTTTTCATCTCATTTAGTTCACATTTCACAGTTCACTTCACTTATGGGTTACCTGTTAAAGGAGGTGTTCGAAGTGTCTTCCTTGCATCTGGATGCAATACTGTGCTCGTCTCTGCAATGAATGTCAAATTCTTTCGAAAACTCCTGGATCATTTCTGAATTCTTGACAAGCATGTACAACTCTCTGCTCCAGTTCTTCAACCGTGTTAACGGGTGTGCTGTACACTTCGCTTTTGAGGTGACCCCAGACACAAAAATCCAAAGGATTTAGATCAGGTGATCTTGGAGGCCAAGGTACAGATCCGCCTCGACCTATCCATCTTTGGCCGTATCTGCGCGTTAGATGCCGTCTCACAGCAGCAGCAAAATGTGCCGGAGCTCCATCATGCATGTACCACAAACTTCGACGTTGCTGAAGGGGAACATCCTCAAGCAATCCTGGAAGATGACGCCGCAGAAACCTAAGGTACCTCCGTCCATTAAGTTTTCGTGGAAGAATGTGTGGCCCAATGAGATGATCACCTAGTACCTCTAACCACACATTCAGTGAGAAACGGTGCTGATGTGGTGACTCATGAACAGCATGTGGGTTTATTTCACACCAAAAATGTGTATTATGATAATTAAAAACACCATCGCGTGTGAATCCTGCTTCGTCTGTAAATAAAATGTTACATGCGAAACGAGGGTTGACTACAGTCTGTTGTTGCATCCACTGACAAAACATCACTCTAGGAACAAAGTCCGCATCATTGAGACATTGAACTCGTTGGAGGTGGTAAGGGTACAGTAAATTGCGCTGTAAAATTCTCCATACACTACTGTGGCTTAGTACAGGCACTTGTGTGGCAATTCTTCTCGTCGAGGTTCCTGGAGAGAGCTGTACTGCTTCCAACACCATATCCTCAACCTCAGGCGTAATGCGAGCAGGCCTACCTACTGCTCTGTCATGTGCAAAACCCCCATTTTCTCTCAGGCGCTGATGGACCCTTGTAAATGTACGACTTTCGGGGTGTCTTCGATCAGGATATGTTTCTTGGTACAAGTGTGCAGCCTCCCGTGCATTGCCATTAGCCCTACCGTACATGAAATGCATATCCGCATACTCTTCGTTACTGTAAGGTTCCATTGTAACTACAACACAGCACAAGTGGCACTCCTCAGACGAGACTGATACCTTTTGAGACTGTGTACTGTATCCGTCCTGTACGTTCTGCGTGTATGGTTTGATTACAACTCCACCTCTCGGCAATGTTCAGTTTTGTAAACAAAGAACATAGGACGGCTTCAAGTGCGCAAGGAGTAAACCGTACGATGTTACAAACAATGACGTCAGTGGCGGCTTGTAACCATACATTCGTAATTATCTCGCAAACGGCTCGTTTGCGGACCGATGTTTTCTGGGACATTGTTGCTTCTATTATCGTGTAATTTCTCTCATGTAAGTTTGCGCCACCCTTTTTGATACACCCTGTATATATCAATTAACGTGTAATATTTTTTTTCAAATGCCCCCAGGTTGACATTTCGACATTTCTGGTGTTCTCTACTGGCATGGCGTACTTGTAACCCACTTCTGAGGTTGGGGCGCCTGGAAGGCGGGGTTACGCTGCCCTGATAGGAGGGTTGTGATGATGGTAATGATGCGCCAGGAGAGGCCTTAAACTAAACTTAAGCTAATTAAGCGAATATGATATTGATGATAATGACGGCTAGATGGTATTTGGAGATGTTTGGGCCTTAATGTTTCCTAACATTTATCTTACAAGTGAGGAAAAACCCCGAAGAAAACCTGACCCAGGAAACTTGTCCCGACCGGGGATCGAACCCGGGCTCGCTGCGTGACAGCACGCTACCTCGAGACCATAGCGGTGGGCTATGTGTAATAAAATGTGCATAATTAAGTTAATCTCAAAACATTAATTAACGTTTAAGTAGTGTCACTGAATAGCTGATAGTATCTTTACTAACTCCTACAGCTTTAAAACAGTTTCATGGAACCTTGTACCTGACCAATTAATTTTATTACGCATTTTAATTTTACCAAAATTTGAATATAATTTTTTCATAATCTAATAATAAAATTTTCACGTATTTTAATTCTACTTTTACCTTAATACACAAGAAAATGAGTACAACATTTGATGATGTTATAGGCCTTTGTGTAAATGACATTTAGAGAAAGGTAAAAAGCCTGCAAATAAAGTTATTAACATATGCAGTATATAACTGCAGTACAAATAAAAATAGTATCTAATGTATTTTATTATAATCATAACCTTTTCGGAAAATTTTCCTCTATTCTGTTACAGAACACTGACCTCCCACACGTTTTATCGCAGTGTAACTGTTGGGATATAGTTTTTACCTTGTTGTTTATAAAGAGCAATTCCATATGTGACTGACTGACATTTACAATACACTTTTGCAGCAAAATACGTGCATACATATTACAATTGATTGAAATTAGGTGTGTTATCTACGTGATACGATAGAGGAAAAGTGTGTGTTTAAGATTGTACATAAATATAGAAGACCCAGAAGAAAAGTGCAAGTGCAAACTATGTGGGTCGCACTGCGACCGATATCACCTATTACAGTGTAAAAACATAGGAACATCGATAACAGACTTTTGTAAGACATGAAAACAGTTCTTTCTACATGGCGATTGGCTGCAATGATACTTATTATTATTATTATTATTATTATTATTATTATTATTATTATTATTATTATTATTATAAATATACAACTTCTGAAGAAAAATAATGCTATTTATTATCTATTAATGTATGTGTGACTGACACAAATGTCAACTCATCGTGTAGCTTAACATGTTCATCTGCATAATTCTCTGAAGTGTTATTCCTGATTCAATTTTCCAAAATACCGTTTAGAGGGCACATTTCAAGTTACATTCTAAATAAAAAAAAGAAACCTAAATCACAATTAAGACCGGAGTTATGACCTAATATGAGATGTGTGACTGACCGACTTTATTCTGTGACTGACTGACATATATGAATTTTATTTACAATTTCAAAATGTAAATATTACACAAATGTAACAAAATACTATGAAACTGGACAACAGCTTCGGTAACAGTAATTAATAAAGAATTACAAATACTTACTTACTCACTGGCACTATCGAACCCGTAGGGTCTTCGCCGCGCGGACGTAAGCTCTCCATCTATTCCTATCTTGAGCTAATGTTTTCCAATCATTCCCTGTATATTCTACTTCCCTCAAATCATAGTTAATGTTATTCTCCCACCTCATCCTTGGTCTACCAACTGGACGTTTTCCCTCTGGTTTTCCTACAAGAAGCTGCCATGCACGTCTTTCATTCCCCATTCGTGCCACATGTCCTGCCCATCGCAGACTACGAGACTTAATTATTCTTATTATATCTGGCTTCCTATAACCAGTATACATAAAGATCAAGTAGTTTACTGTTGTTTGAATGCAGGCTTTCACGGCCGGTAATCATAATGTTGAGTGATTCCGGGTTCTGTGGCCGTGGTCCATAGTTGGTGTTGATACCAGACGTTTCGCCCTCAACTGCGGAGGGCATCTTCAGTGGCGAGTGCTTCTAGGCGTGTTTCCTGGTTGGAAGCTCTACTTAGAGTGAACGCTGCGGGTGTTGTATTGATACTAGTGGTGGGAGCAGGGTGAGCGGGCGTGGCTCTTGCTGATTGGCTAATGGTCGTCTCCTTGTTGTCCCTAGTGTTGATGCATTTATTTTCTAGTGTACGGTACCAGGCCTTAGACAGTTTAATACCTTCCTCTTTTCTGTTAATATTTTCCTTATGCTTGTGTATTTCTATAGCCTCTCGATATAATCTAGGGAAATAATAGGAAGTTGTGGCTAAAACTTGTGTATCATCGAATAGAATCTGGTGTCCATTCATAATGGCATGTTCTGAATGGACACCAGATTCTATTCGATGATACACAAGTTTTAGCCACAACTTCCTATTATTTCCCTAGATTATATCGAGAGGCTATAGAAATACACAAGCATAAGGAAAATATTAACAGAAAAGAGGAAGGTATTAAACTGTCTAAGGCCTGGTACCGTACACTAGAAAATAAATGCATCAACACTAGGGACAACAAGGAGACGACCATTAGCCAATCAGCAAGAGCCACGCCCGCTCACCCTGCTCCCACCACTAGTATCAATACAACACCCGCAGCGTTCACTCTAAGTAGAGCTTCCAACCAGGAAACACGCCTAGAAGCACTCGCCACTGAAGATGCCCTCCGCAGTTGAGGGCGAAACGTCTGGTATCAACACCAACTATGGACCACGGCCACAGAACCCGGAATCACTCAACATTAAGTTTACTGTTGTGTAGTCTTCTCCATTCACCGGTCTGTTCATCTCTCTTTGGTCCAAAAATTTTCCTAAGAACTTTATTCTCAAATACTCGTAATTTCCTTCCCTCCCTTAAAATAAGAGTTCATGTTTCGCATCCATATAATATATCTGGGAGAATAACAGTTTTATATATTTTTAGTAACGTTTTTTGAAAGGAGTTGGACGTCGAGTCCCTGTAATGCATAATAGAACGTATTTCCAGAATTGGGCCTATGTTATATTTCTTTGTGCATCTCATTCCTATTTTTGATTATTGTTCCTAGGTGTTTGTATTCAACCACTTCTCCAAAATTTCCCTGATTCATCATTATCTGTC
Organism: Diploptera punctata; assembly: GCA_030220185.1. Classification (NCBI taxonomy): domain Eukaryota; kingdom Metazoa; phylum Arthropoda; class Insecta; order Blattodea; family Blaberidae; genus Diploptera; species Diploptera punctata. The sequence goes on from JASPKZ010008238.1 coordinate 15,784, forward strand.
CATTTTCATTATATAATGTATTTCAGTGTGTGAGCATATATTTAGTTTTATTAATATTTACTTCCAGTCCCAATTTCTTAGTGTTGTTCAATAGTATGTGCGTGTTGGTCTTTAGTATATTTTCGCTATCGTCCAATAGTACTACATCACCAGCATAAACTAACAGCTTATTAATACCATTGAGTTGTAGGCCTTCTTCATCCTCAGAAGATTGATGGAATATCTTATCAATTCTACGAAAAATGTTAAAATTTAATTTTGCTGTAAAAATAACTATTAATTTGTATCAGTAATGTAATTAAATTAACTCGCTTACCATGTACCATTTTAAATGATATAAAATAACAAAAATATTAAATACTTAATAACAAAGTACCTTCTCTATTGTTAAATATACCTACTATAATTGTATGTGTATGTATATATGTGTGTGTGTGTGTGATTTGTAGTAACTGATTACAATTTACCTGATGCAAGATTTAATATTTCTGATTTCTAGATTGTGCCATTGAAATAAGGAACACTAACATTGAATTCCAGAACGTATGAACATTCTTAATAAATTACTTACCAGTGAGCATGTACTTTCGAAACAAATCACACGAGTAAGCTATCCAATTGCTGACACAGTGAATAGTTTATTGTTGCTCTTTAATTGTTGTTGTTAACCTTTCACCTCATTCTTCTGGTGACTCACTTCATAACATCGATGTATGAGATTTGCTTATGTAGTTATATTTAACTTCATCAATAAATATTATGTTTCCTATCACACATGAAATCCCACGCCTTAGCTGAATGGTTTGTATGAAGATGCCTTAATAGAGATCACTGGTTCGAGTCCCCATGAGAAGAAATGTTCTCATGGAATTTCGGCCACTATGGGACTGTTTCCAGCCAAGAATCGTGAAGAATTTGGGCAACTATAATATTTAGCTGCTGCAGGTGAGAAAACTAGTCACAACGGCTGGAGTATCCGACATACTGACTACATGTCACCTCTACATATTGGCTAGATGATTGGCCACCTCTGTGATTGATAAATTTGAATGTGAGATCAGCAGCCGGATGGGTAGGCCAAGGACTTTCTAGGCTCGTCGCGCCATTCATTTTTTAAACACACAAACTTTTGAATTTGTTGTGCTGATTATTTGTTTGACAGTTGTGCATAATCTATAACATACGGTCCGACGCTTTCACGTTGGGAACGCAATGAGTCCGTGATAGCTACAAGATGCTCAATTTGTTTTTCTAGAAATTTCTTCTACATAATTTTGTGATCCCTCCTGAACAGTTATTTGGTTGGTTTTACAGCTCATATTATAGAATTCTGCACCATTTTTATCCCCTTTTCCGATTTTCCATACATCCCTTTTACTTGGCCGCCAAACGCATCGTACCCTTTCCATAGTACGTATCAAAGAAGTTCCATTTTATGTATAAATCCAAATATTCAAGTAAGCAGTGTCACATTGCATAAATGTATAGGCCTATTTTTATTTAAATTATCTGCTGCTCCAACTGAAAATGTTTATCACCCTCAAGTTTTGGAAGAAGTACCTATAGTTCAGAAAACATTTCTTAAACAAACATCTATATTACACTTGACATGTGCCACATAACCTAACACTAGAATAAAGTATACCTTCTGAACTTCTCTGTCACCTTCCATCTAAACTAGGGAACAACAATTAATATTGAGATATGCTTATTGTTTCAATGAACTGCCTGGATCTCATTTTCTGAGGAATGAACAAATATGGCTGCTCCATTTACTGCAACCTATTCCCGAATATATATAAATGCTTCCGCTGACTGCCTTTTAGCTCAAATTGACACAGAAGAAGGGCCAGTAATTATTTTATGGGACAGCTGAGCCGAACATTCTATTAGATTTACTAAACCATATTTATGTTAATCCTCAGCGGAGTGCAGCAAGCAACTGACTGCGCATTGCTTATTAGGAATATAAATGAGAGGACAAAAAGTCACTCAGTCACGGGACACTGGCGGGAAAAATAATTACTTTATAAAAAAGTCATCTATACTTTTTTGTCAGTTGTGTACCGATAACGTAGAATCCAAAAGGGAATTTTAATCCATTAATTATTATGTTGTGTACAGTAATTTTTATACGTTTTCCGTGACTGACTGACTGGCCATTACTTAAAGTTAACGATTATAGGACACATTTAAGGTATATAGAACATTCAAAAGCAATTATTATTATTACGTTTACGACTAAGGGGACCAAAGTATGGTTTAACAAAAGAGTTTGTGAAATAAAACGAATTAATACGACCAAATCATTAAACAAAACATTGCTAAAATGTTGCGCGTTGTTACAGTTTTGGAATATGACAAGTTCTACCACTAATATTAGATTAAATAATACACAATTGAAACATTATCTTATAGACTCTGCAAATTTGATCTTTAAAGATATTGTCACCGATGTCATAGGGTTCTCCTTTTACTTATTTGGACTTAAATAAATACATTGATGTTATGTAAAATTTTTCTTTTCACTTTATTTTCTTCTCACAGTTATCACTAAATTTTCAATCACAATTTATTCTTACAACTATTCTTCTTTGAAGGTTTATTTGACAATCACTTCTAACACAGCTGCAGACACAGTCCTTCCTCACAGTTTTGCTCACAATTAACCTCTCGCCGTCACTATCGCAACATTAACTGGCTAGTCGCTAGGAGTAAGATTGGAGGCGCAGAAAGAAAATCCACCACTTCTAGACTGTTTTAGGGACCTACAATGCCCTCTTCAGCCCAAGAATATATGAGAATATCGTAGTTGTTTTTTAAAAATTCTGTCGTTGAAAAAGTGCATCCAAGCCTCAGATAGGAAATCACATCCGCCACGACTTTGGGAAGGTCCAGGATAAGAATGAGCAGTGTTGAAGCTTCTCTGGTCGTGCTGCTGCTGGTCTGCTGACCATTGTGTTGCTGTCATTCCAAGAGGAAATCGCGACCGCAGTCCGCGAACCCGCGAATCGAGGACGTCCCGACCACGCCCCCAGAGTCCCCCCCTCCAATGAGAAACGACCATTCTCGGGCTAAGCTGATGATTGGTTAGCGAGAATTTAGAATTTTGAAAATGGAATTAGGATATATATATATATATGACAATCCGGCTGATTTCCATGAAGCTTCTCAGTAAGATAAATGTCTCCTCGAAGCGTTACGAGCGCTTCGCAGGACAAGGATGGTGGAAGGGCTGCTTCCTCTGAGCCTCCAAACATGCTCCTCTGGGTATCCATCCCCAAGAGAGGGCTGCTTCTTCAGCTCTTCAAGCCCTACAAGTTTAGCTGTGCTATTCCTTGTCGCCCTGTTGACCGTTGAAGACTTGACGAAGATATGGCCGCGCAATATGGATATAGACGCCATTACTTCGTCGTGAGCTATACTTAGTTCCCCTCGCCTCTTACCCACCAGCAAGATTAACCTAAGTCAATCTTCCCCAGTAGGATCGTCTGGTTCATCGGGTACTAAGCCCCCCCCCCACCACGTCAAGGTGATAGCTCACGAATTACAGACAGAAATGGATTGATCGCATGGATGAAATGAGTAAGGAGAGATATCCATTGTTAGCAAGAAATTATCAAGCAAGAGGAAGATGTGATGTTGGAAGACCTAGAAGACGTTGGGCTGATGCATTAAAAAGTCGGAACGGGCAATTACCTAATCCCTGGAGTGATGATATATATATATATATATATATATATATATATATATATATATATATATATAAATTACGTGTCACGTTGTTTGTCCGCGATGGGATCCTAAACTACTGAACCGATTTTAATAAAATTTTGCACACTGTGTGCTGTTTGATCCAACTTGAGACCTACGGTTGTTTATAACTAAATTTATAGTCGCATTATTTTTATTGCAAATTATTTGTTTATTATTTAACAAAGAGTTATAATTATCTGTGAGTTCCATACGATTCTAACAGATGACGGTGTAAGGTAATTGGCTTATTATTTAACAAAGAGAGATCCAGATGGCTGTGCTTTTTGTTGCAACCGCGAATTTCAATTGAATTAAAAATATTGATTATTTCATAATTTAAGTGTGTTTGTGTTTATTTTATTTTCAATATATTCATAATAATATTAATTTCGTGTGTATTAGTTTTAAGTAATCTGGCTGAAAGACAGCAACTTAATTTAAATTTAACTGGACCGAGAAGGGACATTGAACAATATGGCGAATCAGTTCTAGAGACCATAAATGATAAGATATCAAGTGAATTTCCGCAAATTGGTATAGGCCTATTTGACATAAATCTTACATTTAAGAAGAATGTCAATTTAAAAACATATGAAGGTCCTAAGGAACGGAATGACAAAACTGCAAGTAAGTCTGTTAGTTATAATAATATGCCTAATATTACAGAAACAATCTCCATGCCTCAATTAAATGAAAAACAAGATGACTATAATATATCACAAGATGATATTACTATACAGAGACTTCTTGATGATGATGAGAATCCAAACTTCCAACAAGATCGTAGAGAGAGAAAAAAAAAAAAACTAAAGTATAATGAAATCAGCAAGCCTCCTCAAAATATTCCATCAATAAATGTATATAATCCTTATGATACACTTATGGATGATACTGAGAATGCAGACAACATAAATTCATCTCAATCAACAAAACCATACGGAAAAATTAACGTAAAAATAGTTAAAGGCGATACGAAGTTTATATATATATATATATATATATATATATATATATAAATTGAATAAATTTAAAGTAGATTTAAAATAAGTTGTAATAATTAATATGATTTATAAGGAATTAAATTTACTGGTGGAGTCTAGGGATCCACTCCGGCATTTGCCTTAGCGCCAAGGGAAACCACGGAAAACCTTAGCAGAGTGGTTTGAATTTATGAAAAGATATACTCAAAATTAATAAATTTGGAAAAATAATTTGGAAAATTAATAGACAATTTAATGGAATAATGTCGAAAATATCAGCTTCTTTGGTTCTTTGGTATATAGCCGGCGAAATCGCCATTAGTAGAGCGTCATGATTAGTATCTTAATATTCTGTCGTATTGATTACTTGTGAATTCTTTTGGGCCTTCTTTGCATTCAGTGTGATCTAATTTGTATGGCTTTACTTTCGTAGTTAATGTTGAAGCCGATTCCAAAATATGGACATTCAGCAATCATGTAGTTCATTATGGCGTCAATTATTTGCCCTATTATGTGTGCGTAAGAGGTTTGAACTCTTCTCCCTTTTTTTGTAGGTAACACAGCAGTCTGAGTGCTAACGTTAACTTCTTTTATCGCATGCGCAGCAGTCTGAGTGCTGGCGTCTGCGTATTTAATTTCGTGTTGGGTTCGAACCCGCACAGGTCCTCGGATTGCGAGGCCTTTTCTTTCCGTGTCCTACGTGGCGCGGATTTTTTCTTTGTTTTCCTAGTAGGTGTTTGGATTTCAGATAAAGGATCAGATGGCTCGAATCTAGCTGATATATATTTCACTTTCAGGGAATGAAGTGGGACTTCAGATTGAGGAGCGTCTGGCTCGACTCTTGCTGAAGTATTTTCTCTCAAGTCGGCTGGAGCGGGCTCTACTGAGACCGCTTGAGATATTTTTCCCGTTGCGCGTCTGTAAAATTCCACCTTTACTTTGTAAAAGTAGAGTCTTTTCAGATTTGGGACCTCGCAGGCGGTGGGTCCATCTACCAAGACTGCCAAGAACATTGGCAGCGGGCCCTTGGTCTTTCCAGAGGTCATATTGACGACTGAGAGAGCCTCGAACCCGAGACCTTTCAGGTCCTCTTGGATGGCGGATGGTTCAACGGAGGGGTCTATGCCTATTATGACTATTTTCATTATGCCTTTGTGGCTTTGGTTTCCTCATTCTCGATGAGGGATTTTACGCTGCAGCAGCAGCTGTTTATATTTGTTTTAGGCTTGCATTGAAGCAAGCCTGACCCTTGTACCGAGTCTAGTTACCTCGCAAATTAATGCGCTAGACTCGTCTTTGAACGCCTCGTTCACAGCTGCTAATAGCGACGAGTGTTCCCGTCGAATCAGCAGGGAAGGGGGTTTTACACTGATGCGCTGGTTTGCCGTCTCTGGACCGCCGGGAGTCCCTCCACTACTATGTGATGAGTCCTCCGGTGGTAGAGACGATAAGGTCAGAACCTGTTTTATCGACAGCCGCTGCTGTCGTATTATTTGCCGAGCTTTTAGTGTTTATACGCGTTCTAGCTGCGATTGGGGGCGTCGCTTGGGGATCGCCTATTTGCTTGCCACGTTTTGGCATGTTAGAGAGCCCTTTGCGGTTAGGAGATGTTGGAAAACCGGTAGGAAGTCGCCCTGTCAAACACCGTGGGATATCGGCCGAGCTAGGGGCTGAGGGAACAGGCGGCCTACTGCTTTGGGTAGGGAGCTACCAGGGTAGGCGGGCAGGTTAGGACCCTCAGCCGTCAGACTCGGTTTGCTCTTTGCCGCGCAAGGCGCGGGCTTATTTGGTAGCGGGAGTCATTTCTCCAGCCGGCGCTCATGAGGCGACGATCGCTGCGAGGATCGCTGCTGCCGAAGAGCCCCTCTCTTCCGCTCATTTATATAAGCTATCGAAATGGCTTCGCGCAATTTTAGCGCCCAGAATACTCTAGACGTGGGGTCCTTCTCCAAGGGGAAAGGAGAGGCCGGTAGAAACGTCAGACAACACATTCCAACAATTTAAGCGGCTCTGCGTGTCACCAACTCATTAGGGGCGACTCGCCCGCGCAATTCAAACGCCGCTTACACGACATGTAACAATGTTATATAATAAGTAGGTCTGATAAGTTGAATAGTCTGATAGTGCATTTAATGTCTGCAGGGACGGGGGGAGGGGGGTATGAGCGTGCGGTGTGTATATGTGTGGGGGTGTGTGGATGTATGTGTGTGTGTTTTTTTTATAATTTGTTTTCTAGCATTTTTTTTTAATATTAATGTACGGAATGTGGATGAATGTAGATATGTATTATTGTGATTTAGTGTAGACATAGATTTTACTTATATGTAGCCTGTTATTGTTTTTTGATACAGATGCATTTGTAGGTATTTGTTTATATTATTAGTTTTATTTTTTATTCATGGAAAAATAATGCACGTACGGCCAAGCAGGCCCGTGCGCAATGTAAATGCATATGTATTTTCTTTATTCTGAAAAAAAGGCAATAAATTCCATTATTCTATTCTAATATATATTACGTCAACAAAATTATTCCTGTGTCAATTTAAAAATGTTCACTTCGGTATGACATTTTCATGGAATCGCTCTATATACTTATTCTGAAAATAATTATAGGTAGGCCTACACACAGAACCAGCTGTGTGACTCGTCCGGGGAAGAACAAACTGCTTGACAGAATATTAAGTATGTTGCGTGGAAGGAAATAAAAGGCGTTTACATTCAATTAAATTGCCGTTGAACGCAGCAGGTAGTGGTGGAGGGGGTATAGGTTATAAGAGAAGTAGATTTTCCTGTTTATTTACATTGAGACAATACACATTGCGATGACAGTGCCACTGGCTCTGATAGTGGCGGTAGTAGTCGTGGTTCTGACTTCGACTACAGACGGCAAAGCTCCCACAACATCTCAAAATACGTCAAATGATCTTATTGTTACCACTGCCCAGGGTAAACTGAGAGGAAGTATTTTGACTTCTAGAAAAGGGAAACAAATTTATTCTTTCCGAGGAGTTAGATTTGCCAACCACCGGTTGGGGAACTTAGATTCAAGGTAAGATATTTATCTGTTATTTCAGTAGGGCGAAGTGGTAAAAAATATTTGAAATATAAAATTAGTACTGACAAATCAGTCATCCTCAACTAAAATAAAGTTCTGTTTGAAAAGAGGGAAATTTTCAGGAAGTGGCTGAATTCAAATATCTAGGAGCAATAATCACAATTAGGAATGAGAAGCACAAAGAAATTAAACATAGGCTCAATTCTGGAAATGCGTGCTATTATGCATTACAGGGACGCTTGACGTCCCAGCTCCTTTCAAAAGACGTTAAACTGAAAATATACAGTATAAAACTATTATTCTACCAGTTATATTATATGGATGCGTAACATGGACTCTTACTTTAAGAGAGGAAAGGAGATTACGAGTATTCGAGAATAAAGTTCTTAGAAAAATTTTTGGACTAAAGATGAACAGACAGCAGAATAACAGTGAACTACATGGTCATTATAGGAAGTCAGGTATAATAAGAACAGTGAAGTCTCGTAGACTGCGATGGGCAGGACATGTGGCACGAATTGAGAATGTACGGACATGGAAGCTTTTTGTAGGAAAATCAGAGGGAAAACGCCCATTTGGTAAACCAAGAATGAGGTGGGAGAATATATTAACTATGATTTGAGGGAAGTATATTATAAGGGAATGATTGGAAAACATTGGCTCAGGATAGGGATGTATGGAGAGCTTATGTCCGCACGGCCATGAACCTACGGGTTCGATAATGCTAGTGAGTTTGTTAGAAAATTTCGTCAAGTAGTTAAAAATACGATCCTCCATGGTATCTTTACCTTGTCGTGGTGGAGTGGCTTGCGTGCTTAAATGATCCCAAGAGCTATGCCGGCGGTAGCATTGCTGCCGATAGGGTTACCCATGCCGGATTGGTCGAAGGTGATAAGCCAGACGAAAAAAGTACCTTGGTCGAAAGAGTGACGATCTTTCACCGTAAAAATACAACTGTCAAGAAATGCGGACATGGGTTCAACTGGGGTAAAATTTTCCGGAGGTCAGATAGTCCCCCATTCGGTTCTCCGGGCGGGGACTACTTCAGGGAACCCATGCCAAAAGCTCAAACACAAGGACATGTTCCTAGGAACATGGAATGTTAGGACTTTATACAATAGCGGGGCACTAGAGATATTAACGCGGAAATTAGATAAATTGCCCTTGGATATAGTCGCTCTATAGGAAGTTAGGTGGCCAGGAGAGGGTAGTAAGGAATCAGGAAGCTTTGCATTATACTACGGAACTACATGACAATGAACTACATGGTCTTTATAGGAAGCCAGATATAATGAGAACAGTTAAGTCTCGTAGATTGCGATGGGCAGGACATGTTGCGTGTATGGGGAATGAAAGACGCGAATGGAAGCTTCTTGTAGGAAAGCCAGAGGGAAAACGCCCAGTTGGTAGACCAAGAATGAGGTGGGAGAATAACATTAACTATGATTTGAGGGAAGTACGAGTAGATTATACGGGGAATGATTGGAAATCATTAGCTCAGGATAGGGATGTATGGAGAGCTTATGTCCGCGCGGCCATGAACCTACGGGTTCGATAGTGCCAGTGAGTAAGTAAGTTAAAAATACGAAGGCCTTTTAAAACGATGTTTCATCTTCTGCATTTCAACTGGTACTAATGATTAGTACTTGAAATTTTCTAACAGAACTTTATTTTAGTTGAGGAGGACTGATTTATCAGGTACTAATTTTATATTTTTAATAACTTATTACATAACCTCAACGGTGCTTAAAATTAATTTGAAAAGTATTGAGAGCGAAGTGACTCCGGAACTCGTATGGAGTTCATCTGGACATTTTTTGATAATCTCATAAACTAATGATCGACGAACTGTTTTAGTCCATGTTGATGAACATAGTTTTAGAAAAAGTTTTTTTATTACTTAAGGTTAGTGTTAACTAACTCACTGGCAATATCGAACTCGTATGTTCATGGCCGAGAGGACATAAGCTCTCCATGCATCCCCATCGTCAGCTAATGGTTTTCTCTTGTATAATCTACATACCTCAAATCATGGTTAATGTTATTCTCCCACCTCGTTCTTTCTGGCCTGCCTACTGGGCGCTTTTCCTATGTTATCCTACAAGAAATTTCCATTCACCACTTTCGTTTTCTTTTCGTGCCACATGTCCTGCCAATCGCAGTCTAGAGATTAATTCTTCTTATTACATCTGGCTTCCCATAAAGATCATGTAGCTGTCTGTTAGGTAGTCTTCTCCATTCGTCTATATATCTCTCTTTGGTCCAAAATTTCTCCTAAGAACTTTATTCTCAAATACTTATAATATTTTCTCCTCCCTTAAAGTAAGAGTCCAATGTTTCGTATCCATATAATTTAACTGGGAGAATAACAGTTTTATATATTTTCAGTTTAATGTTTTTTTTAAAGAAGTTTTAAGAAGTTTGCCCTTGTAATGCATAATAGCATGCATTTGCATAATTAAACCTATATTTAATATCTTTCTGAATTTCATTCTTGTTTGTAATTATAGTTCTTAGGTATTTGAATTCATACATTTTTTTTCAAGGTTTCCCTCATATCCTTCAAATATCCATTTCCATTATATTATGTATTTCAATGCGTGGCCATATATTTAATTTTATTGATGTTTACTTTAGTGTTGAGTGTTAGAAGTTAAGTTAATTAGTGCTTCGTGAGTGAAAAATTAATGGAACTAAACGCAAGTGTTAAAAAAAGCGAAAAAAATAGAGAAAAAAGCTATTGTTGCGCAGATATTGGAATTGACAAAATATTTCATCTTGTGCAACTCATCCAGTGCAAGTTGAGTGATTTTACTAAAGTGGAATATTTCTAGGTTACGGTGAGTTATTTTTGTTAGGTTTTGAAGTTAAATGCTATGAACGGAATCCAATTCTAATAAATTGCCAATTTTAAAAGTATTTTCTATGGTAAAGCTACAATTTTATTGGTTTGAATTACCTCAAAATATTGTGCCAACATGACAGACATTACATTCACTATGGTTAACATCTCTTGTAGGTTAATTCTACCTCCATTTATAATAATTCAGTTTTTTTCGCTAATTCTCGTACTTTCTTCGAATCAAAAACCATACACATTCCTCAGGTCAATAGATAGATAAATAGATATATAGATGGAAAGATAGATAGATAGATGGAAAGATAGATAGTTAGATGGAAAAATAGATAGATAGATAGTTAGATGGAAAGATAGATAGATAGATAGATAGATAGATAGTTACATGGAAAGATAGATAGATAGATAGTTAGATGGAAAGCTCTGCGGCCATCACTTAAGTGTTGGCGGTGAGCTATCCATTTTGGTCCTCCTTAATAGGTAGAACCCCGGGTTCCTGTAAAATGCATTAGCCCCGGTTTAAATGTTGAATTCAAATTTGAAGTTAATTAGTGGAGTGAAGTCGGAAGCGGACCTTTTGGGGTTCTGTTCCAGCAAATGCTGTTACAATGTTATTTACAAATGTGTGTCGCACGGGCAGTAAGCCGTACGTGCTGTTGACAGTCCGTTACAATAAAGTAATATTTGATAATAGTTAAAGAAAAACAAAAAGAATACAATGATATTACAATTACGTAAATAAAACACAATAACATTACAATTATATAATAATACAATAGCATTATACATTAATTAAGTTATGTAGAGTTATTAACAATTAATGGTATTGCATTTTGATAACATGTATTTAATAATGAATGAGTTGTTCTTATTTTCCGCGTTTTGTCCAGAAATTTACGCAAGTTTATCCAATTTTCTGGATTTACCATTAACTCGTAACATGCCAATCTTTCACAATTTGAATTTAGAAATCTTTCCGGTAATAACTGACGCCTCCAATATTCTAAATCGTTACATTTTCCTAATATATGTATCTCGTCTTCAGAGCTCCCGCACATTGGACCCTATTCGCATTACATTTAATGGGAAAAAAAGTATACAGTGCTCTGCTATCTGTATAAAGTAATCAAAAATTGATATTAATGTTAACAAGGAGAGAAACTAACATCTACGTTCTTCGCACCGCTGTAGATAGTAGCACTTGTATTTGAAACCAGCTGCAATGAGCAACCGTGCCGTTACGAGCCGGTCAATGAGACGCGATTGAAATTTAATGAAAAATAACACGAGTTTTATTAAATGTGCAGCAAAATGACTAACGCCATCATATTTAATATCAATTAATTAACATATCCTCCAATTTTTGTTACAATCGAACTGGTCCAACATAGGTACTTCCCTTGTAAGATTTGGTTGGATGAAGATTATTATTATTATTATTATTATTATTATTATTATTATTATTATTATTATTATTATTATTATACCACAAATTTTTAATATGGGAATTTCTACATGTATATATATATATATATATATATATATATATTATTTAGACCACTGCTATGGTGTCTCGAGGTAGCGGGCTGCCTTGTCACGCAGCGGACCCGGGTTCTATTCCCTGTCGGTACAGGCTCCTGGGTGAGGTTTCTTTCGGGTTTTTCTTCACCTGTAAGACAAATGTCAGGAAGCTTAGGACCGAAAATCATCCGGCCATCATCATCATCCTCATCATCCTCATCATCCTTATCATTATCCATCACCGGTGTGGCAAGCAACGGGAAGCTTCCTTAGAAAAGCTGCAAAGTATAGCATGAAAATACTATGATTGCAGTGAAAGACCTGCCCTCGGGCAGAATTACTATAGAATGGAATATATATATATATATATATATATATATATATATATATATATATATGGATTTTCGAGGAAGAATGATGATCAGAAGTAAGAGTTGAATTGGAAACTCAATTTTGGAAAAAGTTAACACTTTTCATACCATTTATCATACCATGCCAAATAAGATATCACAGAAAATTTAAAAAAAATATGCTCTTAGATTTTAACAACATATAAGAGTTAGAAATATGCCAGGCTAAAATGCACAAAGTGTGGCAATATATAACAATAGCATAAATTAAATTTTGAAGAACAGCAGACTATAATCTCTTAGACATAAAAAAAGACCATAAAAGAATTAAACCTAATTCTTATTTATGAACAGCTCACAACTTAGAGACAAATTGTTGGTTCTCACATGCTAATATTAACCTCGAGGAAAAATACATTTTGGTCAATCTTTGAAGAAACGGAAGGTGACTAAACAGCCCAATAGGCCCCCCTACTCGACTACATTAATAATATTATTATTGTTATTATTATTATTATTATTAATGTTATTGTAATTGTTATTTATTGTAATAATAATAATAGTAATAATAATAATAATAATTATTATTATTATTGTTGCAGTTATTATTACTATTGTATTATTTTTAATACTTTATTATCATTATTAATATTAGTAATATTATTAACAATATTGGAGTGCATAGTGGTGTTTAGGTAAAGGCTGAGTTTCTTTAATTTAACTTTACAAATGTTTATACGAAATTACCAAATTTTATTAATGTATTTTCCAATACAGCACTGTATACACATTTATAATTTTCTGGTAATAGAGTCTCTTCTTTTTATTGTTAGTTTATTTTATAACCAGTTCTTCAAACTCGCTGACAGTTTCACTTAACACATCAACTTGTCTTTTCACATTGATCACTTTTATTCGTCCATAACTGGAATACGACTGTGAGTCGACCAACTCGCATCTCCTTTTATATGCAGTGGTCATAATTATCTGGACCCTTCTTGAATTGAAAATACGAGAGGATGATTCTTCTAGAAATTATGTATCTGGAAACAGATTCATCCAGAAAGCCGGTCTGGAAAGGTCATTTGCTAGCTGCAGTATGTCATATATTATTTTTTTTATTTAGGAATATTCCACAATACAGTGTTTCTCCTTCAACCCAAAGTGATTTGTCGCCAGAGGTCCCTGTCTAAAGCATTTTTTCACCTCAAATCACTAGCTTCCATACTTCTCTTCACTCCATCCATCCTTCCATCGTTCTCTAGGCCTGCCTCTTCCACTTCTTATTTAGCTTTTCAATTAAGGATCTTCTTTGGTATTCTCTCTTCTTCTATTCTTATGAGGTGTCAATACCATTTGAAACGTGTTTCCTAATATGTTTTTTCAACTTGAATAATTTCCCATATTGTGCTGTTTCTGACCTTATCCCTTCTTCAAATTTCTTGTCGACCGCCTCCAAAAATCCATTTCTACTGCTAACAGCTTGTTGGCTTGTTTTCTACTAACTGTCCAATTTTCGGATCCACATAATAAAATGCTTTGTAACAGAACTTGAAATATAGTTTTTCTTCGTTCTGTGTTTTATATTTCTATTCCAAAGCACTGAGTTCAACATACCAATGATTCTTCTTCCATCAGTTATTCTTCTTTCAATTTCTGTAGTTGAATTCTCGCTTTTATCTAAAATAGATCCTAAATATTAAAAAAAAATTAACATTACTTATTCTTCCTGAATTACATTTTAGCTCATCTGTTGAATCCAATGAAAGATATTCTGTTTTATTATAATTTATCTGTAATCCCCACATTTTGTATTCTATCTCTAATTTCCTAAACATGAAAGATGGATAATCTGGACCCTGAGATATCACCACCCTGATCATCTGCAAATAGTAAATGGAGAGGTAATAGTTATCTTCTATTTGGATTTTCTAAATATAATATTATTCTTAATTATTATTATTATTGTTATTATTATAATTCCTTTCTAGCTCTAGGGTCTAAAGTGAACCTTGACTTCTCTCACAGCAGTCCTCTACCATCCTCTGTCCTTAGCTTCCATTTTCAAATTCTTTAATCCCAAAACTTGTAATTGTACTTCTCAACATTGTTCATTTATTAAAATTATTTAATTAAATCCATTACATGACGGCTCTGAAGAGTCAAAGTCAATTGAACTGTTTGTTGTCATTGGCAAATAGATAATAATATAGGAAGTAGCATTTTTAGGGTGATATAATCCATCAGTAAACATCCTTGTGAACTAGTGGTTATCATGCTTACTTCAGGTTACAACGTTCATGGTTCAAACCCTGTCAGAGTACATGGATTTTTTCAGGGCGTTAAATATGTCGACTATGAATTGTTTAAAAGAGAAGTAAAGTAGCGTATCCCATGTCGTAGATTTACAACATCTAAACGAATCTCAAATCTAAAATAAAAGACCTCTGAACAAAAAGTGGATGACTTTTCCATGCTTAGATTAGAAGTGACACTAATGACATGAGTTGTTAAAGAGATTAGTTGAATAAAAACATGCTTACCACTCACAATCCACAAAATCTTAATTTATAAACACGTTTACAATGTAATAAAACATCTTCCTTTGCGCAAAGATTTTAAAATTTTTATCTTTGTTGCGACTACGACAGGGCATAAACGCAATGATAATAAGTACATGATAAAAACCTATAAAACATATACGATATATACTTGTTTATTATATCAGAAGATAGGAAATAAATAATCGCCTTTATAATGCTGATTGGAGTCATACTCTAAGTTCATACAAGTGGCTTTTAAATAAAAAACGAGGAAAAAAAGTATAATAAAATAGAATATCTTGGACCAAAAGTGATTTCTTATCAACATGTTTTTCAAACTGTGGGGGGACATTTACGAAAGCTTATATAACCAAGTAAACAATTATGCCTTTTGACTAACACAATTATATAAGTGAACAGACATCTTATACAATTTGGCCCTGACAGAACCAGAATTATTGCTAAAGGTTGGGTAATAAAATAGGGTTTCCATTGATTTTGAGAGTAGAGAAAGGAAAAAAACTATCGTATATAAACTAGCGAGTTTTTTTCGAAAAATCAGACTGGAGTCAGGGACCGAAGCATTCGCTTCAGGTCCTCCGGGGACGAGTGGAGCGCTTCATGGGTAAGATGCAACTTCCTATTATTTTCATACAAAAAAGATCATGTTTTTTTTTTCAAAATGACCATTTCTTGAATTTAGTAACTTTAGAATAATTTGTCTTATTATTAAAAATATGCTTTATCAAATGAGAAGACCAAAGGGTCGAACAAACTTAAAAATTAACGATTAATAATCTACAGTTGATTTAGTGGAACTCTCTCTGAGTAATATCAAGAATTCAATCAATTCGGCGCGATTCAACATGGCGACTTTTAGCTTTCTTTATTAAAATGTTTGATCTGATTTTGTAATAATATATTTTTATGTCTTGTTTTATTTAAAATAAATATGTTTGTTTTATGGTTAAATGTGTTTCTGTGTGCAAATGTGATGTTTTCCCACCAAAACCAAGGCCAACCGCCTGGGCCAAAGGTCACTTAAAGGATAGACACCTTTTTTACGCTACGTTATGGCTGAGATAATCTCGGTTCATAACAATTTTCTTTCTCCATTCTTCTCTATCTTCCCATTCCAATTCTTCCAGATCTAGTGCCCTCATACCTCTTCTTACATCATCCATCCATTTAAATCTTAATTTAAAATTTATTGATCAGAATTTGCCATTTGTTTGTCATGAGACTGAGATGAACTTTTTCCAGATCATATAAACAAAGAAACATTTCTGTGGTGTAGCTAGATTTCAAACCTGGGTCTCTGGGATACCATGTGTGAGGTAGATATGCTATTCATAAAAATCAAAGAGGATGTTATTGACGACTTTATTACAGTAATTTAAATAATACGTTTTATTAAACAGAAATTGTTGCTTATCACAGGATGTTCAGATTTATCATAGGTAAAACCAAGTAACATTAACACAACTTGGGTTTTATCTTGTGATAAGAATAATTTATGCTGATATTATGGTTTGTTTAAATACAAAAAATTTTATTATATTAAAGTAACTGTGATAAACCAGAGTGAAATTGCAACAATAACTTATCATCTGATATGCAGCGCAAGTAGTAAAAATATAAAAATTCTGATAACAAAATGTTTGCATTCACTTTATCTGTTACACATTCTGATAACATAAATATTGTGAGAAAAGAACTAAAAGTACTTAAAATATTCCTTAGATAAATTTTTGGTCCCATAAGGAATAAGAATAGAGAATGAAGGAAGGTTAACAATGAATTCCACAATTTATATAATTATCCCAATATTGTCATGGTTATTAAATCTAGAAAAACCAGTATTAAGATGGTAATGGAGCATGGACAATACGAAGAAGAGACGAATGCCGAATATTTAGCAAATGAAATGCAATGTATGTGCTATACAGCAGGCTATACAAAGTGGGAGCATAAAAGAAATGAAGAAATAATGGAAGAGTTGGGCATAGAGCCCATTCTACATCGTAAACAAAACTACTGGAAAATCCATCTTCATTGAATGCAATCTCTCAGAATTCCAAAAGCTATGCTTTGTCACTGTCCTCAAGGGAAAATATCGCTGGGATGTCCAAAAAGTGCTGGATAGAAAATTCCTCTTTGAGACCTAACAGGACACAAGGCCTAATACTTGCATGGATAATGATGATGATTAAATCTAGGAGATTGAGATGACAGGTCATATAACTCAAATGGGTAACAATAGAAATGCTTTCAACATTTTTATTATGAAACATTTGGATAAAAGACCATTAGGAAGGTCTAAGCACAGAAGGTAGAATGGACTTAGGGAACTGTATATTAGAGGTATAAACTGGCTGAAGGCAGAGTTCAGTAAAGAGCTGTAATGAATGTGACATTGAAACTATAGGTTCTGTGGGCCATATAATTATAAAAGTGTATGCTGATAGAGGCATTTCAGCATGTTTACCATGGTTGATAATACTTGAGGAATCTTATCCTGGATTAAGACTATAGATCTCCAGATTTATGTGCTGATGCTCTGAACTACTGAAAACATATACAAGATTTTTTTTACTTAAAATGTTTCCAAACTCAATAACTGTTTAAAATAAGTCCAATTTAGAGTAATTGAACCAAAAGCAATACAAATAAAAACACAACTAGTTTTCATTTTAGTTTTTAGGTGTTAGATGTGTAATCCTTGACACACATTAAAAATTATAATCCACACACATTTGAACATGGATTTCTCAACCGAAGTCTAAACTAAGACCTCTGTTTCCAATTATTTTATTGTTTCTATAACACCTATAAAATGACCGGAACATTCACAGAAATTGTTATGAAACCATAGACATGATTCAGACATTTGTTTTTGTAATTAACAATATATATTTTCAGTTTTTATGGTTTTTATAGAAACAATAAAAAACTGGAAAACTGTGGTTGTGGTTTAGACTTCGGTTGAAAAATCCACCCATTGTGCTCTTTCTCAGCGCACATGAACCAAATATATAATATACCTCCTTGAAAAAAGTAAGCTTTCTGTATGCAGTAGGAGTTCAATGGAACCTCTCTCAAGCACCACAGTAAATTTTTAGATATCCTAAACCCTGTGCAACACGTCTTATTTAAGACAAGTAGTTTATATTTCATCATCATCATCATCATCATCATCATCATAATCATCATCATAATCATCATCATCCTTGGTGTTACAAACCCCAACTGAGTCTTGGCCTGCTTAAGAATGTCATACCATTTGTTCATATCAACTGCCTTTTCCCTCCAGTTCCTAACACCCATGACTACTAGGTCCCTCTAAACACAATTCAACCATCTGGTTTAACCTTCCTTTCATCTTCCTTCAAGATTTTCTGTGATGATGTGCTTTACTAGATTATTTGAGTCCTCCTGGGCTGCATGACCTACCCATCTCAATCTGTTGATTGTAATTTTTTTGCACCAAATGAATGTCTTCATACATATAAATTTCGCAGTTAAATCTCTTTCTCCACACACCATTATCCTCTGTAGGCCAAAATATTTACTCAAAATTTTCTGTTGAATGCTCTTCTATTTAATGGCCATGTTTCAGTTGCATAAGACAAAAATGGCCAAAATAATGACTTATAAATCTGACATTTATCTTTCATGATAACAATCCAGTATTAGAAAACTTACAAAGTCCATAATAAGATCAATTTGGCAATTCAAGTCTGCCATTAATCTCTTCATCTAAGGTATTATTTGTTTTTAAAAACCCAAGTACACAAATTCCTCATCAATCTCAAACTTACAAGTTCCCAATTTGCTACTTTGTCCAAGTCTTTTTCTTTTGGTCTTAAAAATTTAGACTATTTTTTATTTTGATTTAGTCTTCTTGATGAATTCAACAATAAAAGCATCTACAAATTAACATGTACAGACTGCAATAAATTCTACATTGGGAAAACTAACAGAAGCTTCAACATTAGATTCTAGGAACATTTCAGAGACTTCATTTACAATGGAGGAGAATCAAGTTACGCAAAACATGTAATTCAGGCTGGACACCATATGCATAACATCGATAACACCCTCACAATAGTACACAGAGAAAACATTCCAACGAGAATAAATATACAGGAGGAAATCGCAATCCTAAGAGAAATCAACAACAACCTGATTCTCAATGAATACACACCTAATCCATACAATCCTCTGTACAAAATTCTCACAACCAAGTCAGTGCTTCAACAAGGGTCAACAAGAACGGACCTAATGCATTCTGCTGATGATGGGACTAGTCCCGAAAGGCCTATAGAGTTTTAAAATAACTTAAGTTGAGGAGACGGACCTACAAGGTAACTATTTTATAGTTTTTAACCGTACGTTATATTACTGAAAATCGCCTAGTAGATCAATTGTAGTAGTCTTATATTAAAGGACAAGTTTAAAACGACATTAATTAAGTTTTAGCTTTAATTTTCTCTCTTCCATCTACCCACACTTTGAAACATCAAAAGTTCACACACACACGCAATGCCATGGATATTGTGCAGGGCATTGCTGATACATGCTAGCTCTTGTATTACAAGTATGTGCCGATAACTGGCAGTTGTAATCTTCATTTTCCTGGATAAAGTTGCATTGTGAGAGCTTATAAACATGATAAATTCTAAAACAAAGTATTATAACTACATTTATGTTGTTTTAATGCCACAACATAGTGCATTTGAGAACAGAGAACTTTTATGTGAAAACATTTTTCAGAAGCATGAGACTGTGTTTTATAAGTTAATTTCCCTGTGTTCCTGCACTTCATAGAAATATTAAGCATAATCATTTAAATACATTTAGGAAAAGTGAATTGATTTTTGATAAATAACAGAGTGTAAACTTCTTTGTGGTTACCAGATAAAAAAAAATTATGTAATGAATGAAAAGTTGGAATGAAGTCCAAAGAAATATCCATTTAGGCTTGAACAAGAAGTAGGAATTTCAAACTTCCTTAAAAGATGTCAGAAATGTGTAGTGGTACATCAACTTCATTTCATCATCTTTCGTAATTAATGTAACTGTAATTGGATTGAGGAGTTATGTACCTCAGGACATTAAAATGTCTTGGCTCTGGAATCAATATTTACTTGCAATCATGGGAGAGACATGTAAGTTTCTGCTTCCCTTATTCTGCTCTAGTCCTGAATCACATTTACTGTTCAAACTATCAACGAAATACTGGTAGTACAAAAATGGATAAGTGTGATATAAATTTCAAGTAAATGTTATATTTGAATATTCACATAATGGGTCTTGCATATTATATTTTAATTAATAGAACTACAGATTAGTAAAACATTTAAATGTTTACTGATTTATAAGATTCAAGCAAAAGTGAACAGTTTTTAGCAGCAACCTGTATTCTATATTTGTTAGATAGAATTTGTTCTGTTTTTACATCAAATGCTAAAAGTAAAAACAAAATAGGAACTAAACTAGAGATTATGTATTTCATAACTAGATCAAAATAAACTGTTTCTGGTGCATAAATCACACCTTTCTGCTTATGTTCTGTTACGACCGAGATTATCCCAAGTCATAACGTAGCGTAAAAAGGATTCAATTTAATTAACCTTTGGCCCGAGCGGTAGGCCTTAGTTTTGATGGGAAAACATCACATTGTACATAGAAACATATAAAACCATAAAAGAAAATACATTTATTTTAACTGTCAACAGTACATAAAAATATATTCAAAAACAAAACCAGTTAAAACATTTTGGTCAAAGAAGCTGAAGTCGCCATGTTGGATCGCGCCAATCTTTGATTTGAAACTTTAATATGCGTATATGAGAGAGTCAATTAAGTCAACTGTAGTTTATTAATGTTAATTTTTAATTAATTTAATTCGACCCTTAGGTCTTCTTATTTTCCAACGCATGTTCAATTTAACCTAAGTTACTAATGTTGCAAAGAAACGACCATTTTGAAGTAAAAAAAAATCCCTTTATGATGTAGATATTAGGATGATTATGCTTACCCATGAAGAAGGATCCACTCGTCCCACGAGAGACTGAAGTGAACCCTTCAGTCCCCGTCTCCACTCTGCTTTTCGTAAAAAAATCGCTCGTTTACATATGATAGATTTCCCTTTCTCTACTCTCAAAATTCTGTGGAAACTTTAGTTTTATTACCCAACCTTTGACAATAATTCTGGTTCTGTCAGGGCCAAATTGTATAAGATGTTTGCTCACTTATGTAATTGTGATAGTCAAAAGGTATAATTGTTTACTTGGTTATATAAGCTTTCGTAAGTGTGTCCCCATAGTTTGAAAAACATGTTGATATTTTGGACTCCATCCTGGTGTTGTTGTAACAGATTCCAACAATAGTACTGGATATCATAAATTTTTAACTCTTTTTTATTCCTAACAGCCCTTGTATGAATTTTGAGTATGACTTAATCAGCATTTTAAAAGTGATTATTTTTTCCCTATCTTCCGGTATAATACATAAGTATATATCGCATATGGTTTTATAGTTTTTATCATATATTTATTATCATTGCGATTATGCCCTGTCGTAGTCGCAATATATTTTCAAGATATTTTAATCTTCACAGGGTATAAAAGGTTTTTCCAGCTGATTACTTGCTTCAAATTTCCACATGCAGGCTGAAAATGTCATCATGTCACAAAAATAATGGCATTGTATATAGAGTGCAAAATTGATTACTAAAATTTCAATAATCCAAAATAAATATGCAAGTTCACTATATCTCCATTTGGATAATTTCAATTTCAATTTTTTTAACTAAATACGGCACATCTTTTTTATAACATAGCATAATAAGAGAGAGAATGTGTTCATCAATAGATGTGAACTTGTTAAACAGAAATTCAGTCATTTGTATTGTAAGTAGTATAACAGTGCCGGATGTCCATCTCACAGTAGCCAACACATTGGATGGTACGTACCTAGTATAACAGTGCCGGATGTCCATCTCACAGTAGCCAACACATTGGATGGTACGCACCTAATATAACAGTGCCGGATGTCCATCTCACAGTAGCCAACACATTGAATGGTACGTACCTAGTATAACAGTGCCGGATGTCCATCTCACAGTAGCCAACACATTGGATGGTACGTACCTAGTATAACAGTGCCGGATGTCCATCTCACAGTAGCCAACACATTGGATGGTACGTACATAGTATAACAGTGCCGGATGTCCATCTCACAGTAGCCAACACATTGGATGGTACGTACCTAGTATAACAGTGCCGGATGTCCATCTCACAGTAGCCAACACATTGGATGGTACGTACCTAGTATAACAGTGCCGGATGTCCATCTCACAGTAGCCAACACATTGGATGGTATGTACCACTTCATGTGAACTTCGGTATTAGGTTCCCTGAATGTAATTTTTATTGTAAGTAGTATAACAGTGCCGGATGTCCATCTAACAGTAGCCAACACATTGGATGGTACGTACCTATAGTATAACAGTGCCGGATGTCCATCTCACAGTAGCCAACACATTGGATGGTATGTACCACTTCATGTGAACTTCGGTATTAGGTTCCCTGAATGTAATTTTATTGTAAGTAGTATAACAGTGCCGGATGTCCATCTAACAGTAGCCAACACATTGGATGGTACGTACCTAGTATAACAGTGCCGGATGTCCATCTCACAGTAGCCAACACATTGGATGGTATGTACCACTTCATGTGAACTTCGGTATTAGGTTCCCTGAATGTAATTTTTATTGTAAGTAGTATAACAGTGCCGGATGTCCATCTCACAGTAGCCAACACATTGGATGGTATGTACCTAGTATAACAGTGCCGGATGTCCATCTCACAGTAGCCAACACATTGGATGGTATACACATTGGATGGTACGTACCTAGTATAACAGTGCCGGATGTATATCTCACAGTAGCCAACATATTGGATGGTATGTACCTAGTATAACAGTGCCGGATGTCCATCTCACAGTAGCCAACACATTGAATGGTATGTACCACTTCATGTGAGCTGCGGCCTTAGGTTCCCTGAATGTAATTTTTATTGTAAGTAGTATAACAGTGCCGGATGTCCATCTCACAGTAGCCAACACATTGGATGGTATGTACCACTTCATGTGAACTTCGGTATTAGGTTCCCTGAATGTAATTTTTATTGTAAGTAGTATAACAGTGCCGGATGTCCATCTAACAGTAGCCAACACATTGGATGGTATGTACCTAGTATAACAGTGCCGGATGTCCATCTCACAGTAGCCAACACATTGGATGGTATGTACCACTTCATGTGAACTTCGGTATTAGGTTCCCTGAATGTAATTTTTATTGTAAGTAGTATAACAGTGCCGGATGTCCATCTAACAGTAGCCAACACATTGGATGGTACGTACCCAGTATAACAGTGCCGGATGTCCATCTCACAGTAGCCAACACATTGGATGGTATGTACCACTTCATGTGAACTTCGGTATTAGGTTCCCTGAATGTAATTTTTATTGTAAGTAGTATAACAGTGCCGGATGTCCATCTAACAGTAGCCAACACATTGGATGGTACGTACCTAGTATAACAGTGCCGGATGCCCATCTCACAGTAGTCAACACATTGGATGGTATACACATTGGATGGTACGTACCTAGTATAACAGTGCCGGATGTCCATCTCACAGTAGCCAACATATTGGATGGTATGTACCTAGTATAACAGTGCCGGATGTCCATCTCACAGTAGCCTACACATTGGATGGTATACACATTGGATGGTACGTACCTAGTATAACAGTGCCGGATGTCCATCTCACAGTAGCCAACATATTGGATGGTATGTACCTAGTATAACAGTGCCGGATGTCCATCTCACAGTAGCCAACACATTGGATGGTATGTACCACTTCATGTGAGCTGCGGCCTTAGGTTCCCTGAATGTAATTTTTATTGTAAGTAGTATAACAGTGCCGGATGTCCAACTCACAGTAGCCAACACATTGGATGGTATGTACCTAGTATAACAGTGCCGGATGTCCATCTCACAGTAGCCAACACATTGGATGGTATACACATTGGATGGTACGTACCTAGTATAACAGTGCCGGATGTCCATCTCACAGTAGCCAACATATTGGATGGTATGTACCTAGTATAACAGTGCCGGATGTCCATCTCACAGTAGCCAACACATTGGATGGTATGTACCACTTCATGTGAGCTGCGGCCTTAGGTTCCCTGAATGTAATTTTTATTGTAAGTAGTATAACAGCGCCGGATGTCCAACTCACAGTAGCCAACACATTGGATGGTATTTATCACTTCATGTGAGTTGCGGCCTTAGGTTCCCTGAATGTAATTTTTATTGTAAGTAGTATAACAGCGTCGGATGTCCAACTCACAGTAGCCAACACATTGGATGGTATGTACCACTTCATGTGAGCTGCGGCCTTAGGTTCCCTGAATGTAATTTTTATTGTAAGTAGTATAACAGCGCCGGATGTCCAACTCACAGTAGCCAACACATTGGATGGTATGTATCACTTCATGTGAGCTGCGGCCTTAGGTTCCCTGAATGTAATTTTTATTGTAAGTAGTATAACAGCGCCGGATGTCCAACTCACAGTAGCCAACACATTGGATGGTATGTATCACTTCATGTGAGCTGCGGCCTTAGGTTCCCTGAATGTAGTTTTTATTGTAAGTAGTATAACAGCGCCGGATGTCCAACTCACAGTAGCCAACACATTGGATGGTACGTACCACTTCATGTGAGCTGCGGTCTTAGATTCCCTGAATGTAATTTTTATTGTAAGTAGTATAACAGCGCCGGATGTCCAACTCACAGTAGCCAACACATTGGATGGTATGTATCACTTCATGTGAACTTCGGAATTAGATTCCCTGAATGTTTCTACTATTCTGGATTTCCAGAACATATCTACATATTTTTAAATAGGTGACTTAAATTTCAAAATTGTGTGGTGAATGCTTTGTCAGTTTACTATATGATTTTTTTTTGTTTGCACAGGCTCCGGTACCTCCAGAATCCTGGGTAGGAATACGTAATGCAACAGACGATGGATTATCTTGTCCCCAACCTTCGGCTAATGGTTCTTACCCAACTTCAGAGGATTGTTTGTTCCTTAATGTATACACTACAGCAGTAAGTAACATGAAGTGAAAGCTTCCCAACATATTTCATTCAATTTTTATTTTCAGCTTTCAGTTATGTAACTACAATCTACAATGACATATCAGCACAATGTTGGGCCTTCCCTCTCCTTTGTTAGGAGTACTAGATCAAGTTAATTTAGTTATGTTTTTATTATTCATTTCATACATGCCAATGATGGACAAATTACATATGAAGAGAAAAATAATTTAGTTATGCTTATTTCCCAAAGAGTCGGCTGCTGGACTAGTGGTTATGCTCCTTATCTCTGATCCCGAGGGTTGTGGGTTCAAACCCGACCAGGGTTGATGGATTTTTTTTTAGGATCTAAAAATTAAGGAGCAAGTCCTCCAGGAGTGCCTTTAAGCTGTGTCCCAAGTCAGAAGTTTTTCAGGCTCATGAAAAATCTTTAAGCCTGAATAAAAAGGTCTCTAACCAAAATCCAATGTCAACATATTAGTAGTACCTTAGTTGCCTGCTGAATATCTTATTGAGTTGATATGTTGATTGCATGCCATTCATGGCATCTTTGGGCAAATAAGGTAAATAAATTAACTTGATCTAGTAACTCTTAACAAAGGGGAGGGTATGGCTCAACATTGGGCTATGCAATTATAGATAGATATTTCCCAAAGATGTCATGAATGACACGCGGTCAACATACATATCCAATGAGACATCTAGCAGGCAATTAAAGTATTAATAAGATGAAAAGGTCGGTAAATGTTGCTTAGAGGCCTTTTTATTCAGGCTTAAGGATCTTTTATAACCCTGAAAATCTTCATGTTCAAGACCCAGAGCTTATAGTCCCTCCCGGAGGACTTGTCCCTTGGATTTTTCTATCCTAGAAAATGTGTTGTGTATAATGAAATGTAAAAATTGTCCGAAATTCATAATTTTTTTAAAATCCTTAAAAGTATGGGTATTTTTGTATATTATACTGTAAAACTTGTTCAAAGCAGAATCCCATAGGACCAATTTTTTTCTACATTAGACAACATTCTGCATTAAAAAAAAAAACAAAAAATATTAACCAATCTTAGATTATAGAGCACCGTATGTCTTTTATGTACCTTGGATTAATTGTAGTTCCACTGCCGTTGGAAAGTGAAGTATAGTATGTACGAGCGACTTGTACCTCAGTAACGCGAAAAAAAAAGTCCCGTTTCGTCAGCATTAAAAATGTCTCTTAGGCGTGTACCCTGAAATTAAAGTATGCAGTTTCAGTTTCCGCTCACTAACTATACTTTAGTCCACATCCTTTCATTCCCCGCATATTTCATTCCACACAACATTGTGTCGTCTTTTAAAACTGTCCACAACCAACCTGAAGAAGCCTTGAAATCGTTGTTCCTTAGGGATATAGCAACAGCTAGAGCTTGACTTTGGAGCATCGGTCCGGAAATTTGGAAATTTTTTGATCATGGACTTGTAAAACACACCTCATTGATTTTTTCTTCATTTGATAATCTCCTTGCATCCATTCTTTCATTATTTTTTCTTTGCGTTTTAAAATCTCACAAATTTGGGTTTTTACAGATTTAAATTTAGTCATTATTTCGCGTATTGAGAGTTTGTTTTTCTTTATCTTCAATCACCTTCACTTTTTCGTTTAATGACAATGGTACATACGATTTAGCCATCTTTGTTCCGTAAATTCTGAACGCTACCTGTGAAAGATACGTACATAATCGGTCTCAGATCTTAAATTAATTAAAAATTTTACAGTGCACTGGTTATAAGGCAGACGTCACATGCCAAATATTTGTTAAACGAACCTGTATTTCGCAAAACGGGTATGTAGTGAGGTGAAAGAAAATTCCAGATACAGGTAGGAACTCTAATTCAACCGGCGCGGACGGCAGGAATCATCACTTATTGTTAATTCGCCTACCGGGAATTCAATGAAGTGGAAACTAATTTATTTCCGCCTTACAAACATTTTATCATGAATTGTGTAGAAACATCGTTCCGTTTCCGCGTAGGATAAATTCCGTTTTATACAAAATAAATACACGTAAAATTACTATTATTTTGCCGGGATCAATAAATTTGTTCATATTGGACAGATTTCCGCATTATTCATGTTCCGGATTAAACAATTTTTACTGTATTAGTCATCTAGTTTTATATTTGTACACATTAAATTATTAAAAATAGATTTTAATGAGAAAAGAGTACATCTTTTTTGTTTCTTATTACAATTAAACTTCTTTAATCCGGAACGTGAATAATGTGGAAATCTGTCCAATGTGAACAAATTTATTTGTTTTGGCAAAATAATAGTAATTTTATGTGTATTTATTTTGTATAAAATGGAATCTGTCCAACGCGGAAATGGAAGGATATTTCTACACAATTCATGAAAAAAATATAAGGTGGAAAGATAGAGACAGAAATAGATAGTTTCTAGTTCACTGAAATCCCATTAGGCGAAATTAATAATAAGTGATGATTCCTCTCACGGGGAAAAGTAGAGTTTCTGCCTGTATCTGGAATTTTCTTTCGGCCTCATTGCACATCCGTTTTGCGAAATACAGGTTTGTTTAACAAATATTTGGCGTGTGACATCTGTCTTACAAATAACCAGTGCAATGTAAAATCTTAAATTAGTTTAAGATTTGAGACCGACTGGATCTTTCACAGGTAGCGTTCTGAATTTACGGAATAATGATGGCTAAATCGTATGTATAATTGTCATTAAATGAATAGGAAAGAAAAGAAGAAAATAAAGAGAATCAAGGATATGTGCGAGTGTTTTACAAGTCCACAATAAAAAATCTCCAAATTTCTGGACTGATGCTCCAAAGTCAAGCTCTAGCTGATGCTATATCCCTAGGCAATAATGATTTCAAGGCATCTTCAGGTTGGTTGTGGACAGTTTCTAAAGACGACACAATATAGTGTGGAATTAAATTTGCGGGGAATCAAAGGATGTGGACTAAAGTATAGTTAGCGAGTGGAAACCGAAACTGCATGCTTTAATTTCAGGATACGCGCATAAGAGACATTTTTAACGCTGACAAAACAGGACTTTTTTTTTTTTTTTTTTGCGTGTTACCGTCGAAGCTGCTTGTACATACTATACTTCACTTTCCAATGGCAGCGGAACTACAATTAATCCAAGATACATAAAAATATATATACCGGTACTCTGTAATCTAAGATTGGTTAATATTTTTTGTTTTTTTATAATGCAGAATGTTGTCTAATGTGGGAAAAAAATGGTCCCATGTGATTCCACTTTGAATAAGTTTTAATGTATTACAATATTGCTGTGTCTGGTATGCAAGTGCGACATATTTTGCCCTACAAGCACGTTGTTTTTCTGGGTTTGACAAAACTCTCACTTGTTAGACATGATACAAACACACACAGTCAATTGTAGAAACAAAATTTAATCACGACAGTGGTTTTACAATATTTTATTGTCTTCATAACTCCAGAAATACGAAATATCCACAGTGATAATTATAAAACCATGATCAGGTTTTTGGTCTTGTTTTTAATTAACAATTGTGGGCTTTTAGTTTTCTTACAGTTATAGTTGTGGTTCAGATTTTGTTATTGCAATTGATTGATATTCTTTGTTGAAACTATGATGATCTGTTGAACTATTATAGAAAATATCACTATGAGGTTTAATTTAAAATTTAAAATAAAATTATTTTTATCTTACCTCATATCCTGTCTTCTATTTAAACCTGTCTCAAAACCTAGGCAGTTTCATAATCAGTAATTTTACGGCCGAATTCCCATCATCCAGAAGCTCTGTTTGTGATTCCATCTTTTGATGGACCGATGAATATTCAAATCAAAATAAACTTCCCGCGAATTTCAAATTTCATTAATTTTTCTTTCATGTTTTTTATGTGGATTTTTTCCCAAACCATGAGTTCTTCTGGTTTTCATTTTATCTTTATCTTCAGTCAAACTCCAAACTGTTGAAATGTTGCTGTTAACATTTAGAGAATCCTTTGGAATTAACAATTTGGGAAAAGATATACGTTCAGAAGAACAAATATAGAACCATAAATTTTGAAGTCGCCGGCAAGCAACATTTAGGGTCGTATGCAAATACATTAGTCTCTACTCAAATTACTTCCAATCACTGGTGAGCTGAGATCGAATTAACGGCCGCCTTAACCGGTCATGCATGAATGTGGACGTTTTCGTAATATTGGCAACGAATTACCCAGAATTCTCAGCGATAAAACCACTTCCGTTATTTTCGTCTGCTATAGAGGCATGCATTTATGCTTGCATCCCGCAAATAATACCGTATACAAACACGTCTGCGACGCTCAATATTACGCCGATTCTCCTGTTCTTCCAGTTGAATTCTTTGGTAGACTCTATCAAATTCCTCTTCTCCGCGTATACCGAAAACATGATCGAAGTCTTCAAGGTCCGACATCTTGGATAAGTTTCAAACTACATCGGTTCCCTTCGGGATTTTCACATGAGTTTATATCTTGAGCTACGATCTTATGGTACCTTGTCAGGTAGCTTTACAATTATTACCGCGTGAATAGATTTTTGAGTAAGAAAAATGTGTTTGAATAAAACTTTATCAGCAGAGAACGCCTTTTACTGTCTAATGCGTTCAAACATTCGATCCTTAATCTCAAAGTTTATAAAATTGGCACCAGATGGACATTCGGAAGATGGTGTTAACAGCAAAATTTGATCAGTTGGAGTTTGACTGAAGATGAAGGTAAAATTACTTGGAAACCAGTATTGTGACAACATGGAAACTTGAAAGGTTAGAATACCAAAATATTTTCTTCTCCAATCTTACTTATAATTCTTTACATTTAATTGTATAAATAACAAAATTAGCGACAAAATAGTAAACTACCAACACATCCTTTCTACTTCTATTGCACTCCTGGAGTAAGAAGGTCATCACTAGAACTTGTCAAGTGTCCCTTTAGTATACAGTATTTTCCCATATTGAAGACTTAAAAATCGTTGTCCTGTATTAAATGTCCGAACATGACCAATAAAAGTCCCTGAACTTCTTCTATTCCCGCACCATAAACGTACACACAGTGAGGAATAAAGTCAATCAGATTGTTATAAACGCAAAACTACAGTATACCCATAGTATTATAACACAATCTATGTCCAACTCATCTGACATGTGGAAACATGTAAAATAAATAGGCCTCTGCCAAAGCAAAATACAGATAGAAACAGTTGACCTACCAACTACATGAGTTGAATGACCATTTCACCCGCCTCTCTAATGACAACAAAACTACAGCACAAACAACAGACAATGGATGAACTAGTGTCATATTCTCCACCCACATGAGACTAATTCTTTTTCTCCTGCATCTCACTTGACGATGTCAAAAGAGCAGTATTACGTATTAAATCTAAAGCACAAGGAATAGACAATATAACAATAACTCTCATACAAAAAATAATTGACATTATTCTTCCGACAATAATGCCTCTATAATGACCAGGACTTATCCCAGACTCTGGAAAATGGCTCTAGTTTATCCAACACTGAAATCTAACACTCCCACAACACTCGATGATTATTAGTATTCTTCCCTGTTTGTCCAAAGCACTGGAACACATAATACACTCACAGTTAACAGACTACCTCACCACACATTACTTACTTGATGAGCATCAATCTGGTTTTAGGATGGGGACATCATACAAGTACTGGACTACTTGACATTGTAGAGGACATAAGAGTTTCAATGGACAAAAGCAAACTCACCGCAATAGTCCTACTAGACTACAGCAAAACCTTTGACACAGTAGATATGGACTTAATGCTAGCGAGACTAAAGACACTACATCTGTAGGAAAGCTGCCTTGATTGGTTTAGTTCTTACCTCACTAATCGTCAGCAATCAGTTTCTGTTAATAATCGCATTTCTTCCTGGCACTTGGTGAGGAAAGGGGTGCCTCAAGGCGGCGTCCTCACTCCTCTTCTCTTCTCCATTTATATTAATGATGTGACCAAGAAACTACAAAACTGCAAGCATCATCTTTACGCCGACAACTTACAAATGTACACATACTTTAGGCCTGATGAAATTAACGAATATATTGACAAAGTAAACACTGACCTCAGGCATATATCTTTATGGTCCAGACAATATGGGCTGAAACTAAATGTAAACAAAACGCAAACAACAATTATCGGACGTCCAAAACTATTAAACTTCATAAACAATAGGAATATGCCGGCTATCATGTTAGATAACAAACATATTCCTTATGCCGACGTCGTTAAAAACTTGGGACTTTTGGGACTTTACTTAGATTCTAATTTAAATTGGATTACTCAAATAAAACAAACATCTAAAAAAATCTTCTCCATAATGCATTCCCTAAAGCGTCTCAAAAACTTTCTTCCTACAACTCTTAAAAGAATTTTAATTCAAATCTTAGTGATGCCGCATTTTGACTATTGTGACGTCCTACTAACTGACATAAGTGACGGACTGTCGGACAAACTGCAGCATGTCCATAATATGTGTATCAGGTTCATATTTAATGTCCGAAAATATGATCACATTTCTCCATTTTTTCACGAATTGTCATGGCTACGTCTAAAAGAGAGAAGAAAATTACACTGTCTAATTCTCTTATTTAAGATCCTACTTACCTCGACTCCCAATTATTTATCATCTCGTTTCGAGTATATATCCTCCAACCATAACTTAAACACAAGATCACAACATAGTCTCCTGCTTAATATACCGCAACATAGGACATCACTCCATGTCATATACTATTTCCACTTCTCGCAACTGGAATTCCCTACCACAAGAAATAAGGGGCTGCCAGACATTGGCATCTTTTAAAAGAAATCTAAATTTATATTTGCTCTAACCTCGACTTCATCTTTACCCAGTGTAAGCTACATATATTAATTGGTGTTTCTCGTATAATTTATTATATATAGACTATTATTATTATTATTATTATTATTACTAGTATTATTATTATTATTATTATTACTAGTATTATTATTATTGTCGTAAGTATTATTATTATCATCGTATAAAATTTTGTTTCTGCATACAATTTTTTGTGAAGAGTTTCAGTTGATGTTCAAAATATCTTATTTCAGCTTCCAAAAAATGGGAGCAATCCAAACCGACCTGTTATAGTGTTCTTTCATTCTGGCGGATGGTATTATAACTCAGGAGGGAGTTTCTTGCATGGACCACAATATCTTTTAGACAAGGATATTGTATTGGTTGTCACTAACTATAGACTTGCTGCTCTTGGTAAGGAAAATGTCTTTCTTTAAGTTATTCACATTTAGCTACCTATAATTTTTGCAAACTTTAAAAAACATCATCAAACTTGGAAAATGTTATATTATTTTAGATAATCCAGGTAGAAAACCTTTTCCATTAGTATCTAACTAATTAACCAACTGGCACTATCGAACCTGTAGATTCATGGCCACGTGGATATAAGCTATCCATACATCCCTATCCTGAGCTAATGTTTTCCAATCATCCCTATAGAATTTACTTCCATCAAATTATGATTAATATTATTCTCCCACTTCATTCTTGTTCTGCCTACTGGGAGCTTTCTCTTTGGTATTCCTACGAGTTTCCATGCATGTCTTTCATTTCTCATCCATGCCACATTCCTTGCCCATCGTAGTCTGTGAGACTTAACTTTTCTTATTATATTTGGTTTCCTATAAAGATCATGTAGCTCACTGTTAGGTAGTGTTATGAATATATAGACTAAGAAATAGATATTTAGTTAGTTGTTTCTTATTAAAACAGCTGTTAAAATAGGAAGCATTTAGACATATTATATTGCAATGATAGAATTTAGAATTATAGCCAGATACAATGTAGGACAAAGGCTAACTGTAAAATCTCTGCTTTTTAGACTGAGGAATGTCAGTACAGTCAGTTTAGTATATAAATCCCCGAAAATAGATGAGTCTTGTCTTGTTCCAGAGTTCAGATGGATGAGTCTACATATTATTTTGTTAATTTATTTCATGGTTTTATAAATGACATCTAAGTACCTTTGTTAGAGTAATACTAAAATTCAGAATATAAAAATAATATTTCAAATTGTAAGAGTTATTAGAGTAATATCTTAATATATAAAAATTTGGTGTCACGTTGTTTGTCCGCGATGGAATCCTAAACAACTGAACCAATTTTAATAAAATTTTGTACACTGTGTGCTGTTTGATCCAACTTGAGACTTAGGGTATTTTATAACTAAATTTATAGTCACATTATTTTTTTTATTGCAAATTATTTGTTTATTATTTAACAAAGAGTTATAATTATCTGTGAGTTCCATACAATTCTAACAGATGGTGTAAGGTAATTTGGTAAGGTAATTGGTTTATTATTTAACAAAGAGAGATCCAGATAGCTGTGCTTTTTGTTGCAACTGCGAATTTCAATTGAATTACAAATATTGATTATTTCATAATTTAAGTGTGTTCAGTGTGTATTTTATTTTCAATATTATTAATTTTGTGTGTAAGTATTAGATTTAAGTAATCTGGCTGAAAGACAGCACCTTAATTAAAATTTTTAACGTATACCTTAGCCACAGCAACGTGTGGCCAGGACTTCTACCTTTGTTAGAGTAATACTAAAATTCAGGGTATAAAAATAATATTTCAAATTGTAAGAGTTATTAGAGTAATATTAGTTTATAAATAGGAGTAAAATTCATACCCAATCTCTCTCCTTCTCAAACCCCATGTAGGTCAAAATGTAGGATTTTTCAATGTATGTTAAATTAGTTAGGATTAGAATTACTGAAATATATGTAATAATTTATGTTAGATAATAAAATAGTTAAGTTAACAATTGGTTTATTTATCCGTGAAGACCACGAATACCCTTGTAAGTAAGATTTCCACATACTGAACTGCCCGGCTAGTCTCAGGTGAGGAATACAATGAAAGTGCTACCATGTCATTCCAAAAAATATCTGTATAAGATTCCTTCTAGCCCTTTTGAAAGCCACCAGTTTATAATAGGTAGTTTTCTCCATTCTCTGTCTGTTCATTTCTCTTTGGTCCATCAGTCTCTTTCCATTCATAATTATTTTTTTACGCTGGATTTCAATCCTTACCCTATTCCCTGTATATCTCTTTTCACCTTGTCTTGTACTGGTGCATCATGTATCTAAGGTACTCTTACCTATGATTTTACTAGGTACAAAGACTCTTCCATTAAATTATTTTTAGTCTGATGATCTTCCCTCAATATTAATGTTGATTTGTTCTTGGACATGTTTCAAAATAATTCTGTTTTATCGTCAACTTGTTCAGACTGGTGACTGGTTAGATTTATGTTACACACCCTGGATGTTGATGTCAGCTCCATCCTGTGGTTGGCCAAAGAACCTCCAAACATGGTCACGCTCCATCGGTATTTCAAAATTCATAATTCTGTTTGTGTTCTTCTGAATACAGATTTTTTCCCCAATAGTCAGCTCTTTTGTATTTTCTAACTGTTTTAATAATTTAGTGTCCGAATTTATATTATGTTTTTCAGACCAAACATGAGCAGCAACTGCAGATTTTTTTATTTCCCCATTTTTAATATTTCTTACATGTTCTTTGGTTCTAATTTATAGGTTTCTTTTTGTTTTTCCTATATATATATATATATATATATATATCTTTTCATAACCCGTGCATTCAATTTGATATATTCCTGATTTTTTTTTATCAGTTTTTTTCTTTTCATTTTTGTTGGTTTTATTAATTTAAACTGTAGTTATTTTTCGGTGCTAATTTAATATTAAACTTCTCAAATATCTTTTGGAATTTGTGTGCCCAAGGGTGATATGTGAATTTCCTATATGTTTTTCATAGGTTTTTTTCTTTTTCAAGAGTACTGTTTATCTTCATTGTCTCCATATCTCTATAATAATGTTTTTAGTGCTATTTTCTAATCCCTGCCTTTCCTCTGTATGTCTTTATTCACCTGGTCACTCACCATATATGCAGTCTTCCTAATGTTCTCTCACCTATGAATTTCATTTCTA
Organism: Diploptera punctata; assembly: GCA_030220185.1. Classification (NCBI taxonomy): domain Eukaryota; kingdom Metazoa; phylum Arthropoda; class Insecta; order Blattodea; family Blaberidae; genus Diploptera; species Diploptera punctata. The sequence goes on from JASPKZ010008238.1 coordinate 51,079, forward strand.
AAGCTTACAATACCAACAAAGATGAAGATAGAAGTGTTACCTAACATGTAAGAGATAACGACTGATCACTAAGAATTGAAAATAATAATTTCCAACTCATTTTATCTTAATTATATTTAGTTGTGTATTTTGACTCACCCACCTCATGTTTTTTTTTCTCTCTCTCTCACTCTCTCTAATCTATCTCTCTCTATCTCTCTCTCTATCTCTCTCCCTATCTCTATCTCTTTCTATCTCGATCTCTATCCTCTCTATCTCTATCTCCCTCTATCTCTATCTCATCTATCTCTATCGCCCTCTCATCTCTATCTCCCTCTATCTCCACTATCTCTATCTCCATCACTATCTCTATCTCCCTCTATCTCACTCCTCTCTATCTCCACTGTCTCTCTCTAGCTCTCTGGGTCTCTCTCTCTGTCTCTCTCTGTCTCTCTCTGTCTCTCTTTCTGTCTGGGCTCTCTCTCTGTCTCTATCTCCCTCTATCTCTATCTCCCTCTATCTCTATCTCTCTCTATCTCTATCTCTCTCTATCTCTATCTCTCTCTATCTCTCTCTATCTCTATCTCTCTCTATATCTATCTGTCTCTATCTCTATCTCTCTCTATCTCTATAATCTCTCTCTATCTCTATCTCTCTCTATCTCTCTCTATCTCTACTCTCTCTCTATCTCTATCTGTCTCTACTCTATCTGATCTATCTCATCTCTAGCTCTCTCTATATTCCTCTTATCTCTCTCTATATCCTCTATCTGGTCTCTCTATATCTCTCTCTGTCCTCTCTCTGTCTCTGTCCCTCTCTCTGTCCTGTCTCGTCTCTCTGTCTCTGTCCTGTCTCTGTCTCTCTCTCTGTCTCTGCGCTCTGGCCTCTGGTCTCCTCCTGTCTCTGTCTTCTCTCTGTCTCTCTCTCTCTCTGTCCTCTCGTCCTCTCCTCTGTCCCTGTCTCTGTCCTCTCTCTCTGTCCTCTGTCTCTATCTCTATCTGACTCTAATCTCTATCTCTAAATATCCTCCCGCTCTATATCCTTCTCTCTATCTCTCTCTATTCTCTCTACTGTCTCTCTATATCTCTGTCTCTTCTATCCTCCTCTCTCTCTCTGTCTCTCTCTATATGTCTCTCTCCCTTCCTCTGTCTCTCTATCTTTCTCTCTCTCTGTCTCTCTCTCTCTGTCTCTCTCTATCTCTCTCTCTCTATCTCTCTCTCTCTCTCTTCGTATCTCTGTATCTCTCTCCGCTCTGCTCTCTCTATCTCTCTCTCTCTATCTGTCTCTCTCTCTGCTCTCTCTCTGTCTCTCTCTATCTGTCTCTCTCTATCTGTCTCTCTCTATCTCTCCTCTATCTATCTGTCTCTCTCTATCTGTCTCTCTCTCTGTCTCTCTCTGTCTCTCTCTCTTCTCTCTCTCTGTCCTCCTCTCTACTGTCTCTCTTCTCTCTCCCTCTCTCTATTGTATCTATCTATATGTCCTCTCTATGATCTATCCCTCTATCTAATCTGTCCCTCTCAATCTGTCTCTCTCTATCTGCTCTCTCTATCTATCTCTCCCTCTATCGTCCCTCTTATCTGTCTCTCTCTATCTGTCTCTCTCTATATCTCTTTCTGTCTCTTCTCATCTGTCTATCTCTATCTGTCCTCTCTCTATCTGTCTCTATCTATCTGTCTCTCTCATCGTCTATCTATACTGTCTCTCTCTATCTGTCTCTATCTATTGTTCTCTCTGTCTCCTCTCTATCGCGTCTCTCGCTTCTCTCGTCTCTCTCTCTATCTCTCTATATGTTCTCTATTATGTATCTCCCTCTCTCTCTGTCTCTGTCTCTCTGTCTGTCTCTGTCTCTCTCTCCTGTCCCTCTATCTGTCTCTGTCCTTCTCTCCTCTATCTCTTGTCCCTGTCTCTCTCTCTCGTCTCTGTCTCTATCTCAGGGTGCTCGTCTCTATCTCTCTGTCCTGTCTCTCTCTCTGTCTCTGTCTCTCTCTCTGTCTCGTCTCTCCATCTGTCTCTCTCCTCTCTCTCTCTCTGTCTCTCTAGGGCTCTCTCTCTCTGTCTCTCTCTCTCTGCTCTCTCTCTCTGTCTACTCTCTCTGTCCTCTCTGTCTCTCTCTCTGTCTCTCTCTGTCTCTGTCTCTCTCTCTCTGTCTCTCTCTCTCTGTCTCTCTCTCTCTGTCTCTCTCTCTGTCTCTGTCTCTGTCTCTGTCTCTGTCTCTCTCTCTGTCTCTCTCTCTCTGTCTCTGTCTCTCTGTCTGTCTCTCTCTTTCCATATGACAAATGTTCATTTTCATATTATGAAAGGACCTGACACCCTCATTTATTCCTACTAGAGGTTGATGATCCTGACTTCCGGTATTCATTTTCTGTGAGAAAATCTTAAGATGGGCACTTCTAAGAAATTAACTTTCTGAGAAACGTGGAATTATTTATTTTCTAACAAAAATTTTAACAAAACATTATCAAAGTCCCTTTTAGCATAAAACAACAAGGAAATAGTTTAATATCTTTATTTGCTACAGTGTGGTTTTGTTTTTGCAGGTTTCTTGAGCACTGGAGACGATGTGTTAATTGGAAACTATGCAATGAAAGATCAGGTTGCAACACTGCGATGGGTACAGCAAAATATTGCTGTATTTGGAGGGAATCCCAAAGATGTGACAATAGCAGGTTGCAGTGTTGGTGGAGCTAGCATCTGGCTTCACATGATTTCACCTATGTCTAGGGGTAAACATATACACATACATATGTCATCATCATCATCATCATCATCATCATAATCATCATCTGTCATGAATTAGGTTATTGTAGACCTGTTTTGGCCCCATCTAGCAGTCTTTTAAGAGGTCTTCCTGGTCGACGATGTCCTTTGGGTTTATATTACATAATTATTTTTAAGATTCTTGAATTATCAATTCTTTTTACATGGTCTAGCCAATTCAATTTATATCTACTAAATGAATGAGTCATTTCTTATCTTACTTCATAGTTTATGTTTTCTTAAACATGGGAACTGCAGTTTTCAAAAGGAACATCCTTCCCATTTTCAACCGACGTTATGACTACCAGATTTTTGTTGGAATCTCCATCTATAATGTTGCCATCTGGTGTTGATTTGATGAACTTCGAGATCAGGTCCCATTCATCTGATCTCGAAGTTCATTAAATCTACACCAGATAGCAACTTTATAGATGGATATTCCAACGAAAATCTGGTAGTCATAACGTCGGTTGAAAATGGGAGGGATGTTCCTCTTGAAAACTGCAGTTCCCATGTTTAAGAAAACATAAACTATGAGGTAAGATAAGAAATAACTCATTCATTCATTGAATTAAGAACCACATAATGTTACTTTCCATATTTCACTATGAATTAATTTATATCTGTTGAGTTTTCCTTCTACTGATTCTGCTTCTAATTCTTGTAAAATTTCTTCATTCTTTTTTTTAATCTAAAAGAGTGTATCCTGCTGTCCTGATAAATTTAATTTCAATTGCTTTGATTCTGCTCCTATCTCTTTTTTCTTAATATCCAAATCACATACATATGTATGTATTTTTTTTCAGCTTGATTATTTATAGGTTATTAATCATTATAAAACCATTATCCATTAAACATTATTTACAGGGATATATGGTACAGTCTGGAATTTATTAATTTAAAATTTGTTGATCCAGGATGTGTTTGAACCAAAGACTTGTGACCAGCACACTGGCATGAATTGCTTGATTAATTAAAAATACATTAATTCAGTTAAGGATGTTCAAACCTTTGTGGTAGATGGTCTCTATCAATTAATAAGTTTGTTACCATGATGTATGACCATGTATCTCCAGTACTATAACAGTCAGAATTGTACATAGTTTTATTTTAGAAAGAAAAATTAATTATGTCCAATTCTGGAAAATATTAATTAAAAATATAACATAAAAAAGTCAAAATTGTGTTTATGTTCATTAATATGTCATCATCATCAACAACAATCATGGATTAAGCCAATGTGGCTTGTTCAGGTCTCATAGACTCTCATTGAAAAGTTGAATCCATCTCTTTTCGATCTACCAACATTCCTGTCTCCTTTTGGTTTGTAATTAAATATAATTTTTGGTATGCGTTCATCTTTCATTCTTTGGACATGTTCTTACCAGTTTTTTTCTAGATTTTTTATATTATCTAAAAGTATTAAAATATTTAACTCATTTCTAATATAATGTGTCACAGTGTCACAGCAAATGGTTATTTTCAGCAGTTAATGGATCTTGATAAGTATGAATTCTGGATTTTATAATGTAAGCACTGCACCAGAAATACTTGTGTGTTTCATAATAACCACCCCATTGAATACAGGGGACCAGCTACTGTGACCTTCTGATAGTCCTTCATTGGTTCCTTGTACATTTCATCACTGGTTATTTGATGAAATCTAATAAAATTTCCAATTCTGTTCTTACATATTTACATAATAATATGTAAGATCAAAAATAATATTCACTGGGTATAAATGTGGTGTTAATTCACTATAAAGTCTTCTTGTTAAAGAAGCATGCAGACGGCATGCAGAATAAAAAGTTCATTACCTCAGAGCATGGGAATTCATATAAAGGAGAGAATTAATATGTATTTGAATCAGGAGCCCTCCCCCCCCCCCTGTGGACTATCACCTCGACGTGGTGGGGGCACTGAGTACTCAATGAACCAGACGATCAAATCGGGGAAGTTTAGCTTTGCTAACTTGCCGATTGATTAGAGGTGAGAGGAAACTAAAAATAGTCCGCAACGTGGGAGACGTCGGCCAGAAGGTTGACATCGACCAAGAAGTCTGCAACGATCTACGAGGCGACGTGATACCAGGCGATCATCACAACGGCTCAAGGGGCGGAAGCAGCAACCCTCTCTAAAGGGGTTAATATTTAGAGGAGCATGGATAGATGTTCTGAGACAGCAGCCCTGTCATTATCCTTACCCTGCACAGCTCTTGTAACACGGTCAGGGGACATTTATTAGTACTGATTCATCTCAAAGCAAAGGCCAGATTGGATTTCAGGATATGACCACAGCAAGAAATAAGGATAAACGATTGGGGATAGCGGAGAGGATAAAAATCTGCACTTGGAATGTAAATATGTAATAAAGAATTAGAGCTACAAAAAATAACTTAAAGAGAGAGATATAGATAATGCAGTCATCCCAGAAACTAAAAAGAAACTTAAAGGCTCTACAGATTTATCAGATTGTATACTTATATACAGTGGTGTAAATCAAAACAAAAGAGCTTCAGCGGGAGTTGCTATTTTAATAAAACAAACGTGGAAGGAAAGGACTCATAGTTATAATTGGGTTAATGAAAGAATTATCAACTCAAGAGTAAAGATAGATAGAGGTTTTTTGACAATAATTGGAATATATTGCCCATAAATGGAAGAAAAGAACAAACAAAACAGTTCTATGATGCATTACAAGAACATCTAAATACCATAAATAAAACCGACCCTATTGTTGTAGCAGGCGATTTCAATGGAAGAGTAGGAAACAACCCAATAAAAGACGTACTAGGATCAAATGGAGAACAAATATTAAATGAAAATGGAAAATCCTTATTACAATTTTCAGCGTTTAATGAACTTAAAATTACAAACACATTCTTCAGACACCTTGACATCCACAAATATACGTGGACACGGAGAAAATGAAAAAAGTATAAATGACTATATTCTTATAAACAAAAAACTTTCTTCATATATACAAGACATGATAGTGTATAGAGGTAGCGATGTAGGATCAGACTATTACTTATGTCTAAATTTAACTTATTAAAAAGATGGAAGAAGTCAAAACTAGAGAGTTCATTTCTAAAGAAACATACAAGGTACATCTGTTAAGAGAAAATAGTGTTAAATACCTATATCAAACGAATTTAATAAATATGTAGAGGAAATAAATGATCAAATATAAGGAAACAATATAAATTTAATGTGGGAAATATTGAAAAATTTTTACATAAAGTAGCATCAGAAACTCTAGGGAAAAGAAGAAAGAAATATATGAAAAGGGGAATAGATATTTGGAATGAAAACATAGCAGAAAAAATAAAGGACAAGAAACAAGCATATCTTAAATTTCTACAGAGCAGATCTACAGACGATAATATTGAATATAAACGAAAATCAGCAATTGTTAACAGAGAAATTACAAGAATAAAGAGAGAGCATCGGGACAGACATGTGTCAAGTTTAGAACATGATATATACGGACACCAAGCTAGAGCATGTAAAGTAATTAAACATTGAAATAAAAACGGAAAAGGGCACAATACGGTTAAATCCTATACCTCTTACACAATGGGAACAACATTATACATCGTTGTGGACAAACTTAGAAGAACAAATAATAGCCTTAAGAGAAAATTACCCAAATGTGGATAGTATTAGGTTGGTTGGTTGGTTGGTATCTAATGTCGAGCACTTGATAATAAAATCATTCGCTCTCTTGCACTCCAATATTTAGCAGGAAGGCTGATCTATTCTACAAAAGCTGGACAATGGAGGAGATGGTTTCTTTCCATATCTTCATTTAAATTGCAAAAAGGGCATTTAGGTGAATCTGTTATGCCAATTCTGTGTAGGTGTTTATTCAGGCAGTCATGTCCCGTTAGCAGTCTGAATGTTGCTACTGCAGATTTTCTTTGTAATGTAGTAATGTCATAAGCTTGTAGATTTTCCCATTCCTTTCCAGATGTTTTGGTGATGTATTCTTCTCTAAGTTTATTGATATATTTATTTGAGATAATTCTTTTGATAGAGTGAAAGGAAACTGGAGTAGAAGTTGGGTTTGAAACAATTTTGCTACCCTTCTTGGCCAGAAAATCGGCTATTTCATTGCCTGTCACTCCACAATGGGCCAGAATCCATTGAAGTACAACTTTTTTATGTAGACGGAATAACTGTTTTATCATTTTGTGACATTCCATAATTTTGATGGTTTTGGGTGTTGTGTCTCGTGTTATAGTGAGAATGGCTGCTTGATATAAAAGATTTTGTAAACTTAAGAAAATTGCTAGAATTTTGCCATCAAAGTTTGTTGAATTTGTTTAGTTTACGATAAAAGGAAAACAGTGGACATACTGCACCAGCACCAGTGCCACCGTCATTTGGTAGGCTGGAGCCATCTGTAAAAATATGTATCCATTCAGGAGCAGGGTATCTTAGATTTATTATTTCCAGTGACATTCGTTTTAAAATATATGCGGGAGTTTAAGATTTCTTGATGTCTTCAGTTAAATGAAGGTTATATTCAATTTCCAAAAATTCTAGAGGGTTGTTTCTCATCTGCATATTTTCTTTTGAATGTGGAAGTTTCAATTTCCGTTTGATTTCTTGTACTATGCTTAAGAAGCTTTGCTGAGATTTTAAACATACTTGTGGTTTTCTTTGGGTCCAGTTATTATGGGGTAGCCTTAATTTTTTTTTCTTACTGTGTGATTGCTGTTTTCTCAATTTCAAATGCTATGTTTGGGTTATTTGTTAAGATTTGCATGGCAGTGATTGGTGTTGTTTTAACGGCTCCTTTTATCAGACGGAGGATTTGGTTCTGCAATTTATTAAGTTTTTCCATTTTTGTAGTTACTAGGATTTCTTCACAATAATGAAGTATAGGTTTTATGTACATTTGGTAGAAGGTGTTTAGAGTTTGTGTGTTGCAACCCCACTTTTTCCCTGCTAATCGTTTTTATAACGGTAATCTTGTTTCTATCTTTGTACATATATTCTCTATGTGTTTCTTCCATGTTAATTTTGTGTCCAGAGTTATTCCTAAATATTTTGCTTCATGTGTTTGAGTTAATAATTCACTCTCCAATTTCAGAGTGATGGGTAGTGGTTTCTTTCTTAATGTAAATAGTTGATAATTTGTTTTCTGTACATTTATCTTAAGTTCTGGGATGTCCAATTCTCTAACTGTATTAGTGATTGTTGGGCTATGGTTATTAATTGTTGGTTTTGGTTTTTCGGTTTGGAGACCCATATTACAACATCGTCAGCAAAAAGTAGGGTTTTTGTTTGGATCTTTTCTATATGCTTAGGTAGATCATTAATGTAGATATTGAAGAGAATGGTACTGAGTACAGGACCTTGTGGTAAACCTTGATGTGTTTGTTGGTATTTAGAGAGGTGATTATTATGCTTTGTAGCGATGAACTGTTGGATGAGAAAATTGCTGATCCAGCGTAGCTTATTCCCTTGAATGCCTAAAGTCTGCATTTTTTCTAATAATTTATATCTCCAAATAGAGTCATATGCTCCTTGGAAATCAATAAACATTGCCAGAGTGTCTTCTTTTCTGTTGAAACTGTCTTTAATATCTTGACTTAGGTGTAAAATTTGTTGATTGTAATTCTCTAAATCCAGCTTGATTGGGTGAAAGTAAATTATTGGTTTCTAAATACCAATTTAATCGATTTGAAATCATTTTTTTCCAAATTTTTAACAATTACACTAGTTAGTGCTATTGGGCAATAATTTGAAAAAGTATTTGCTGATTTTTTGTTTTCAAAATAGGTATTATAATAGCTTTTTTCCAATCATCAGGAACTTTTGTGTTCCAAGAAAGATTATATAGGGAGAGTAATTGAGTTTTGGCTTTATTGCCAAGGTGTTTGAGAAATTCTGCATGTATATTATCTGCTCCTGGAGATTTATTTGATTTTAAACTATTAATGGTTATGTTTAACTCTTTAATGTTGAAATTCTTATTAAAACTATTATCTTTTGTACTGTTTGTTGATTTTATGTAATTTTTTAGGTTCTCTTTTATTGTTTTTTGTTCCTTTATGTTCTTTGTTGAATTTGTTGGTTATTTCACTTTCATTTGTAATTTGTTTGTTGTTGTGGATAAATGGTGTTTCTTGTCGTTCTTTTTTATTTTGTATGTTGTGTACAAATCTATATGCTTTCTGGCCATCTTTCCTATAATCCATTTTTTGGAGAAAGTTATTAAAATGTTCTCTTTTATTACTGTGAATTTCTTTTTTGAATTGTGCACACAGTTTTCTCCAATTTTGTACATCTTTTGGGTCTTTTGTTTTTTCTGCTTTATTTCTAGCAAGATCTCGGTCTATTTGGGTATTGGCAGTTCCATCTCTTATCTATTGATGTGAAACCTGGACATTAACAAAAAGGCAGATAGTAGACAAATAGAGGCTGCAGAAATAAAGATGTTGAGAGCAATAGCAGGATACCAAAACACCGATAAAAAGAAAAACGAAGATATAAGAACAGAACTTAATATATTTAATTTCTGTGAAAGAATAAAATACTATCAAAATGCTTACCTTCAGCACGTATTACAAATGAATGAACAGCGCATACCAAGAAGAATGTATAATTATAAACCAAAAGGGAGAAGATTGTTGGGAATTCCATTGAAGAGATTTAAGGACCAATTCGACCTATAATGAGATCGGAACAGGCCATTGGGCTTAATCCTTGTTGTTGATGATGATGAAGAAGAATCAGGAGCCTGGTACCTCAGTGGTCAGAGCGCTAATGTACAGAACCAGAAAAAAAAACTTCTAATTGTTTATGACCAAAGATGTTTAGTTCTGTAATGTTGGCATGAGATTGTGTAATGGATCTACAGTTCAGCATATAAAGTACATGATATTGATTGTTATGTCTCTAAACATGTTTGTATTCATTCTAACCATTTAGGCATCTGCCTGGCTGACAAGATAAATGAAACTATCCTATTTCTAAGGTAATACATTTTAAGTCATATTAAGTTATCATCCTTTTAAGTTTCTAACAAAAGTAGAAGAAAATAACATAAAAGTAGATTTAGTTTGAGGAATTGATAATCATATTTTTCGGTATTAGTAGCTGAATTAGGTCATTAATTTATGGCTTTAAAATGTGTTTGATTTATGATCAACATATTTTATTTTATTTCTGGTACTTAGATTCAGTCTTTAAAATAAGTGATATTAAAAATTGCATATATAATGTGTTTATAGGTCTGTTCAATAAGGGAATATCTATGAGCATGAGTGTGAACACACTATGGGATATCACTAAAGATCCAGTGACTCAAGCGAAAAAACAAGCAGCTTTGCTCAACTGTCCAAATGACACATCTGTTGAAATTGCTGAATGTCTTAGAGGAAAGGGTGATCAAGAAATTGCTTCTACATACGTTGATATGTTGGTAAAGTACTTTTTAATATTACAGAGATCTAATTTTTATTTATTTATTTACCACATACTACTTACTATTCACATAGTATATAAGAAACATTGTATCAAATACTGAATGTTCAAAAGTTTAGTGTTTGGACAGTAACTTTTATGGTTTTTATTTAAATAAATACCTCATAGTGTTAATTCCTAAAAATCAACTTTTATGGTTGTGTCTGTTACATGGGATCACACAATCCCATTGGTTGGAGCCCGAAATCCAAGTATATGTTGTGATTTTTGCAGTCAGAAATCTCATTGAAGGTATTGTCAAATTTGTGTGCCATACTTATGAAGTTAAGAGTGTTATTAGTGCTTTGCATAGTTTCCATAATGTCTCAATTAGATTACAAAATATCAGAAATGATTTTTTATGTGATTCATATGTGATAATGTAGGAATGTTAGAAGGCAATTTCATATTAATAGACACCACATGGAGAAACTATATGAAGATTTGTAAACAAAATTACAAAACAGTATCTATTTTCCAAAATAAGTGAAGGATAAAAAACTTGTGCATACTAAAAAGAAGTTACCTATATAAGTTGAACATTTTGAACATTCAGAATGATACTCTCCAAAAATTCCTCTGGCAAAATATTCAGCATGATGAACTATGAAACTCTTGAAATTGGAACCATGTAATATGTAATTGTGATGAGCAGGGCTTAGATTTTCAGAAATGCATATGCAAATGCATATATTGAGGGTTAGTGCATATTCAAAAGATATATACATGTTTTGGCATTTATTTAATTTATGTTACATAAATTATCTTGCATTTCTGAACGAACTGAAAAATCAAATGAATCTGTACATTGGACATCCCTTAATACTACAATAACTTCATATTTCAAGTCAAGTGGTAATGGGATCATACTTTCAATCTAACAATACATGCAGGTAGGTGGACGTTGCAAACCATTTTCACAAAAGAGATTCCTTACATTTCTTTCTCAGTGCAGTAAACCAGAAGTCTCTCAAAGTTTGTGTCAACAGAATGACAGGAGTGTTTGTCTGTTAACTGTTATTCATCTACTAAAAATAAATGCTGGATCCTCTTTAATTAAACAATAGATTTCAGGCATTACTGACTATTCAAGTGACGGTGATGTAGTGTGTCGTCAAGTATGTGAGAAGAATGTAAAATACAATAAAAAATTTAAACTTGAACAGTATTAAAAAGATACGGTAACTACATATCTCATGTCAAAAGAAAAGTGGAAGAACATGCAACAGTTATTTTCACCATGATCTGAAGTTAGTACATTTTCCTCTGACCTTTATAAAGCTTTTGTATGCAGCAATATTCCACTGCATAAATTAAATAATCCACATCACCGATCATTCCTTGAAAAATGCTGTGTTAATCAAAGACTAACGGATGAATCCACCCTTAGAAAAAATTGGTTACTTTCGCTATATGGATTCATTATGGTGCGATATAGCATACATATCAAATTTCATAGGGGGTAAATTATGTCAGAAGAACCTGAAAACCTAATTTACCAGTACTTTCATGCAAAGCATTAGAAAAAAACACGACAATGCAGTTGCAAATGATTTTCTGCAACTTCGATGACCAATTGATTGTTACAAGGTGCATATCTTGGTCACAGATGCAGCTTAATATGTGTTAAAAACTGGCCAGTCCCTTAGAGTATTATTTTTGCAATCTAATCCCTGTCACATGTTTAACCCATGGATTACATCATATTGCAGAAGAGGTACACTTTCTTTCCATTTGTCAACAAAGTAAATTCAAAGTAATTCCTGCTCATGTACAATTGTACAAAGATCAACTGCCTGAGATTTTTCTTCCGCCGGAACCTGCTCTCACAAGATATGGATCTTGGTTATCTGCAGTATCATTCTACCAAGAGAACTTTGATCAAATGAAAGATGTAATTACAAGTATTGATGATAGTCGTACTGCTTGGGTTCTTGAAGCAAAGTGCACATTTGAATATGAAACTGTACATCAAGATATCAATTTCATCCATGTACATTATTTGTTTCTTTCAAAAGCAATTAAGGTCTAGAAACCCATAGTGCATTCTTAATCCCCTACAAGAGTCTCTTCAGTTGATTGATAACATAATATCTTGTCCCAGGTGAAACTAGAAAAAATTAAAAGTAAATTCAATGCAGTGTTGGACTCAAATCTAGGACTGCAGAAGATTTAATCAATCAACAAGTATCTAAGAGGAATCGGACAATCTTTGCCAGAGGAATGTTCCGAGCAGTCATTACCAGTATATAAGTATTGCCCAATCACATCAATGGATGAGGCAATCATTTTCAGCATAACCTATAAACTAATTCTGTTCAACAATAGATAATCTTTAAGCCCCTAAAACATTAAGAAACTCCTGGTAACATACTGTTATTCTTCATTTTGCAAGGAATGAAACGTGTGTCAGTGAATTAAAATAAAGTAGTTTCTTTGACACGTGAATATTATTTTATATTTAGTGTAAGGGGTGACAATAAACTATCACAATGGCAGAAAATTCACACAGAAGTAAGACAATGATGCCCTCTAATGGCAATTCTATTTATCATTTATATGAATCAGATATTTAAAGAATGGAGAAAACAATGTCACGGACATACACAATTGAAATGAAATATGAAATTAGTGTTATAACCTAAAAGGACAGGTTAAACAGGTAGCGTAAAAAGGACACTAAATTAATAATTAAAGTGGTAAATATTATTCCATGAGTCTCATTTTCTCGGGTCGAGCAGAAGGCAAGTTGAGTTTAGAAGCGGGCGTGCTATATTTAGCAGGTACACAACGGGGGTTACCGACTTTTCCGTTATCTATACTGGAATGCCCTGACTCAGTAAAAATGAGACACAGTTACAATAAAGCAATTGCTACAGCTTTATTCAAGCATTTATGACGCTAAACACAAATTATAAAACCGTTAAATACAATAAAATACTTAAATTAAACAAGTTGTTAAAGACTTGAATTGATAGACTGAAAAGCACACTGTTTTATGGCGCTGAATTTAAATATGTTAAAATACTTGTATTTTATGGCATGAGAGAGCTCAGATCAAACTAATTTTAATAACTTTGATTTATTCTAAAAATACTATTTATTATCAATTATAGAGAGTAATATATCTTATTAATTTAATACTTTTTTAATTCTAGTTAATACTTTATTTTGTATAGATTGAATTTCTATGTTATTTTATTCGTATCAGAATTTCACCTGGAAATAAATTATTGAAAATTGTAATTATACTCACATAAACTGAGAGAAGAACTCGTGTCCAAATCAAAGCAGTGATTACTTTGGTAGCTGCTTCCAGTCTACATTTGTCTCGATCGCGGGTATTTATTCGATTTTTTCAGCTTTCCTATTTCCAAATTTGTGGTAACCCTAGTTCCCTTGAGCCTGCAAGAACTTTCTAAAATTACTAAATGTGGAATAAATCTGGTCTTTTCAGGGCCAAATTTTAACTACTTTATATAATTGTTTTACCATAGCTGCTTATATAAACCTATATAAGTGTGTCATTCATAGTTTTTCAAAACATGTTGACATATTTGAAAATGTATCCTGGTGTGGTTGCGACAGTTTTCGAATACCACTTATTTTAATATGAATCCAGAATGATTTTATTGTAAAATTCTACTCGTTTTTCATTTCCTAAAATCGTTTTAAATATGATTAAATAGTGTATTTAAGTGTGTGTATTTATTTCCTATCTTTAGGTATGATTAATTAGTATATTTCTCTATCATTAATAATTTATAGTTTTCTTTAAGTATGATTAATAATTAAATGTTTTTTATTATTATTTCCCTTTTAATTATGACCTATTGTTACAATTAGATATTTAAATTTTTGCAGGTGATGTAAGATTAATGGCACTCCCGGAGGACGAATTACAATATTCAGTATATAATTTTAACAAAATAACCATCAAGTATAATGTGAAAATTAATGTAGAGAAAGCAAAAGCAATGGCTTTTCATAGAAAATACCCTGCATGTAGCAAAATTTGTATAGATTCAAAAATACTGGAAAGAGTAAATTCATTTACCAATCTCAAATATACATTAACATATTTGGATGAAGTAGTTGTATCAAATAAAATTATTGATTTTAGTAAACCCATGGGAATAATAAATTTAGTAATGAAACCTTCACTAGTCCAGAGAGATACCAGAATACAGTTATACAAAACCTTAGCAAGACCTGCACTTTGCTACATCAGTGAGGCATGAACTTTGAGAAAAGGAGAAGAGAGCAGGGTAACTTATAGTGAAATGAGATTCATGAGATATGCAGCAGGGTACACCAAATGGGATTACAAACACTATGATGATGTCTTGAAGGAACTATGTTTAGAACCAGTCATTAAGTACACACATGAATCCAAAACAACTGGAAGAATAATTTGTAATGAATGAGTTCAGATAGAGTTCTCAAAGCCATGTTTATTATTCTCCAACAGGGAAGAGATCTCTGGGCCATCCAAGGAAGTGCTGGATACAAAATTCATCAGTGAGATTGTAACAGGCCTATAGGCATAAGACTTGGATGGCTGAAGATGATAATGATTTAGCATATATTTGCATGCACATTTTAGGTGTTTTTAGTGCATATAAATTTGGATCCTAGTGATGAGAAAGACACAAAACTAGGCAGATCACTTTATTATCAATAGATACAACTGGAAATCTGTATTCAGTTTTTTAAATTTTTTTTAATCATGAAAGAATTTTTCTCATTAATTTGAAAATTTTTAATATTGCTCTACTTTGTGTTTATAGACTTGGGAATATCAACCACTTGTGGAATACACACCTATAATTGAAAAAGATTATGGTCAAGAGAGGTTCCTAACAGAGAATCCCATGAAAACATTTTTGGAAGGAAACTTTGTGAAAATTCCTTGGATGACTGGCGTGACCAAAGATGAACTGGATCCTTGGGCATATTGTTAGTATTCAAACTTTATAAACTATATCAGTTAATTTTTGTGTGATTCAAACAGGGATGTTTCCAGATTTCTATTTTTTTAGATCATCTATAAGAAACAAAAATTATGCTTTATAAAGTTTTCATTACCATTTTAAAAAAATAACATACAACTAGGGTGAGATTTACAATCAGGTGGTCTCAAGTTCAAATCCCAGGGCTGCCCAACGTAACTAGGATTTTTCATAGTCCTCAAACATGTTGGATTTTATTTTTATTTAATTATTATCTCAGAATTCATTAAATTAGATTCTGAATAATTGAATTTGTAAACTACAAACACTTTTCCTGCACCTAACTGATGAACAGTTTATAAAATAGTGGACCAATTTAATAGCTATATGATCAGTATAGGGAAGTATGGACGGAATGGAATTTTATCAACGTTGCTGTTTAATTCTAGAGGATTACTTTCAACCAAATTAAATCTATTTTAATTTATTCTAGTTCCCCTACTATTATTCTTATTTAATATATTCCCATTAACTATAATCATGAACCTCTTTATAAAATAGTATATACTCCATGGCACAACAGGCGGGTAGTCAGCATGTCAGGTCAACTTATCGTTATAGCTGGTTTTCTCAACCTTGAACCTCTACTTTCAACATTGTAGATAAAAAGGTAAGATATTTAGTTCTTTTCAAAATATGAAGTTGCAAAAATTACTAGTTGTACAGTTGTCATAGCTACTCCTGAGTTAACTGTGTATGCAGCTGCATATTTGAATAGTTTCTAAGAGTGCACCTTCACAAAATAAAGGCACAGTACATGTTTGTTTATTAATGTTATGTTACAGATATTGTAATAAATAAGACATTATCAGAACAGTTTTATGATCAGTTCGATGTACTTGCACCTGTAACTCTACAATATGAGCGAGGAACACAGAGATCTCATCTTGCTAGCCAAGCTTTCAAAGAGTTCTATTTGCATAATCAACCAATCACAGAAAGTTCAAAACGAGAACTTGGAAATGTGAGTAAAACTATTATATTTTATAGTTTCTTTTATGTAACCATATTTTGACTTGATTGAAAATGTATTATACACTACAACTGAATTGGAAATAACACATCAGTTCTCATAAATTAAATCTTCTCACCTCAATGTATTTCATATTCAAATTGCTTATTAAATTCAGTCAGAAACTGGTTGCTTAATGACATTCTTTAACTGTTCAATTAATTTCAAATCAGAATATGAAATTGCTAAGAGATTTTGCTCAAAATCCTCTTATTTTAGATTTGAGGTTCTATAACATGTCTAAATCTATAACATGGGACTACTTTTCTTCTTAAGAAGCCATGCTCAGAATTTTTACATCTTTAACCCACTGGAGACATGTTTAAAGTGCCTAGCATGTTCACTGGGAACCCATTTAAATCTCCTCACCGATACTCCGGCTGCGCTGGACTTTAAATCAGAACACAAAATACACATACTGTGTTCTATCACTTATGTTTACCCCTGAATTTCTTTTAGTATCTTGTATTTTTATGAATAGCAAAGGAATGTGGCCTGCCTACTACCCTCTATTGTGCCTTGTAAACCGTTATGTTTTGTTATTTTGAAGGCTGTGAAAGTTGACAAACATTTCAAAAACCATCTTTTTGTAACAGTTCTCGGATATTGCCTTGAAAGTAAACACAAATCATATGTTCAAATAAGACCAGAAAAAAAATAACAAACGCAATATAAAACTGTACATATTAAAATTAATAAAACTAAACATACCGGTATGAAATATAAATAAGCATAGACCTATACATTATAAAATCAGGAAAAGTTCTTCGTATCTTCTCTAATTATATTAGTTATATGTCGACCTGTAAATTATAAAATACTATAGATGAAAACTGGACGAAACTCACCTAGTATTTCTGAAGGGTGTGATACTTCCGAAAACACTCTGGAACATGTAGAGCAAAGAGACATTTCTCACATTCCCATGTTGTTTCGCTCCTCTTCTTATTACTGGCATACACTCTGCAGGCGGTGAGATTTTTCTTCTTCTCTGTTGCATGTATGTGCCTTGGAAAATGTGCCTATGTCTTGTCCTGAAGTCTTGTTGGGGTGTCACTATGAGTTTGGCATCCTCGTGTACCATTTCCGGCAATGTTATATTTTCTAGGATTTGTTCCGCCAGGTCAACATGATAATCCACATAATTACGTTTGTCATTATAGCCCTTCTTCAACTTCTTGTATATAACATAAGAATTGAATTGGGCTATATACATAATGTAAAAAGCCATTTTTCTGTAGCCTTTTACAAATCTCTTCATTACAGGAAAACAAGTCAGAACCTGGTCATGTCGATCGACGCCTCCCATACCTTTATTGTATTCTAGAATACATTTAGGCTTTACGACGTTTCCTTCTTGTTCTCCGCCTTTTTTCTTCCTTTGCTTCTTACCGGTGTCAGTCATGTCGGCATTTTTGTGTTTGGATGATAAGAAATACATGTCTTTCTTATCTTTCTACTTCAATGCTAGAAGTCCCCAACTAGATCGTGTTGCTACCTCTCCTTTTTTCAATTTTATATTTACTAAATCTTTAGGCATATTTCTTCTGTTAGATCTTACTGTCCCCAATATATTTGTCTTTCGTCTATTGAGCTTAAAAACAAATTAGGGGAAGAATACCAGTTGTCTAAATATAAAGTGTAGCCTTTCTCTAGGAAGGGATTTGCTAACACTCTCACTTGCTGTAAAATCAGAATGTTCTTGTGCATCTTGCCCTGCGTATATTTTGAATCTCATACAATATCCCGAAGAAGACTCACACAATTTGTAATATTTTATTCCAAATCGCGCCCGTTTAGAGGGGTTAATTTGAACATAAGCCAGTCTACCTCGAAATTTCATAAGGGATTCGTCAAGTGAAATGTCTTCATTTGGAACATACAAAGTCATAAATTTAGTATTCAAATATTCTACCAATGGTCTAATCTTGTAAATTCTGTAACCTCTAATTACAGACTCGTTGTCATTGAAGTGAAGAAACCTCGAAATAAGGAAGAATCTTCTGAAGGGCATTGTTTTGCTGTAAATAGGCAGTTTCTGAAACTGCTCGTTTGCTCCAGTACCATTTTATTTTAGGTTTCCTAACTTGACTCATTAGAATGCATAGTGCAAAATAGGCCTTCACTTCATCAGGGGTTGTATCTATCCATTTATCATAAAATTTCCTTTCGTAGCTGGGACTGCCGAAACACTGATGTGCATATTTATTAGTCTCTCTACTTATCATTTCCCAAAAATAATTATCTAAAAACTGGTTAAAAACTTCATAAACAGAACATTTATCTCTAATATTGTTCATGACAATGTCACTTACTTCAGAAGTTTCAGTGTACTTTCAAATTGTGGGGTTGTTCTCAATAGGAGTCCATTGCCACTCGGTTGTGGCAGTTACATCATTTGATACACAATTCGACGTACTAGTACTATTACGACATTGATGTGTAATTTTCCTACGTTTATGAGCGCTACTAATTTCTGAATCTGATTCTTCAGTTTCACTGTCACTGCCATCAATCAGTAGCACGCATGGTTACGTTGTCACTGTATATTATTTCATTGTTCGAATCTTCGTTCCATGATAATTCACTACAATCACTGTCACATAACATTGCATTCACTACTTCACTTAGTTTCTCAATAGCAATACGTTCTCTCCTATTTGCGGACATATTGCACAAAAAAGTTAAATTTACAACTATGAAGTTTAAAAAATAAACACTGAATTTATATTCACTTATATTTTACCGTAATAAATGCCTACAACTATAGTCTACTATTCTATAAATAATAACTAAAATACACTATACAATACACTAGGCCTATATATATTTACTTTATATAAACAAACAACAAATTTTACTGATGGTGAAACGAAAATTTAAACCACTAAAAAAACCCAACTTCTTACAGTGGAGGTTATAACACAACAATGAGTGTAGGTCGTGGTGGAGCTGTTTGGACTTTCTATCTGCTTACAAGGGAGACTCGTTAAAAGTCTCCAATGGGTTAAAATCCATTGACTCTAGCCAGGTTTGAACCAATGAGCCTTGAAACCAGAGAAAGCATAGTTAACTGTTAGTACACCAGACCGACAGGGGGATAAACGTATCCAAAGTTGTTCGTGTGAGAAGATTAACTTTATGGGATGAAGTATTTGTTTCCAATTGAATTTTAGTGATAATTACGTCATAGTGTTTCTTTACTAAATATTACTGTAATTATGCAAGTAAAGGCCAATCATTTTTCGCCTACAATTTAATTCACAAAATTTTGAGTGTAGCTTATACTTGAGATTTTGAAATAATTCTGGTATTTACCTTATAAAACCATACTCCAACAATTTGTCTTTATTCATTTTCATCGACATAATATACTATTTGTAAGTTGTTGGCTGCTCTCATTTAAGTGCTACTGTAATAACTAAAGACTTGGTAAGTACGTGTTCTTAATCTTCTTTGTTGCACCAAGTACCGTAATTTTGCTACTGAATATCCAACCATATTTTCAGAACATTTAGCATTCTTAGAAAATTCCAAAGGAATGAAACCATTGAATTTGTTCTCATGAAAATATTAAAAAAAAAATTTTTAATAGATCTTCACCAATCCTATCTAGTAGATATAAAAAATGTCCATGACAAAAATGTATAATATCTTGATGCTCTAGCAACCACAATTTTTGTTTTTTTTTTCAATCAAACTTGGTATATAGTAATCAATTAAAAAAGTGAGGTTGAGTTTGTTAACCAGCAAAATCAGACCATTAAGATCAGGAGTTCACCTGAAACAAAAAATTAAAAATAACTCAGGCAGCTGAATTTTTTTATTTTATGCAACAAAACTCAATATGTGGTATTGGAATAAAATTAAGGTATTCTCCCAAAATCAGCGAAATCCAACCATTAGAAGTGAGGGGGTTTACCTAAAACCCAAAATTATAAACTGCTCTAGCAGCTGTCATATTTGATTTTTTGCAATGTATCAGCTAACAATATAATTTAACCCTCAAATTGGCAAAGTATCATATAAGATATGCAATTTAATTTATTTAATATTTTTAATAAAGCGAAGGAAAAATGAATAAGTATAAATTATCTAATTTGTGTCAAATTATATGATATGCAATAGATCATAACTAATATATTATAGTTATATATGGTTAGTTTTCACTGCAATCCGACACATTTAAAAAGCTGGCATAAGAAACAGAGTTTTTCCAATTTAACAAAAGAAAGATATTCCATAAACTATCAAAATAGTATCATAAATTCAATTGCTGAGAAATTTGCTTAGTTTATGCAGTTCCTGCATGATGGACATATTTTTTTTTAATATGTCATGCTCTTTACGTTTTTTCTTTCCAAAATTACTTTCTTCAAATTAGGATGTGACTTACATGTGATCACATAAAAAAATATTTAATGCTTTATTATTTATCACAATTCAAATTCTGGCTCTATGTATGATTGCATGTTATTATATACAGGTGTATCAAAAAGGATGGTGCAAACTTACATGGTTGAAAGTACACGATAATAGAAGCAACATTGTCCCAGTAAACATGGGTCAGCAAATGAGCCGTTTGCGAGATAATTAAGAATGTATGGTTACAAGCCGCCACTGACGTCATTGTTTGTAACATCGTACGGTTTACTCCTAGCGCAACTTGAAGCCGTCCTACGTTCTTTGTTTACAAAACTGAACATTGCCGAGAGGTGGAGTAGTAATCAAACCATACACGCAGAACGTACAGGACGGATACAGTACACAGTCTCAAAAGGTATCAGTCTCGTCTGAGGAGTGCCACTTGAGCTGTGATGTAGTTACAATAGAACCTTACAGTAACGAAGAGTATGCAGATATGCATTTCATGTACGGTAGGGCTAATGGCAATGCACTGGAGGCTTCCACACTTGTAGCAAGAAACATATCCTTATCGAAGACACCCCGAAAGTCATACATTTACAAAGGTCCATCAGCGCCTGAGAGAAAATGGGGGTTTTGCACATGGTAGAGCAGTAGGTGGGCCTGCTCGCATTACGCCTGAGGTTGAGGATATGGTGTTGGAAGCAGTACAGCTCTCTCCAGAAACCTCGACGAGAAGAATTGCCTGTACTAAGCCACAGTAGTGTATGGAGAATTTTACAGCACAATTTACTGTACCCTTACCACCTCCAACGAGTTCAATGTCTCAATGATGCGGACTGTATTCCTAGAGTGATATTTTGTCAGTGGATGCAACAACAGACTGTAGTCAATCCTCGTTTCGCATGTAACATTTTATTTACAGAGGAAGCAGGATTCACACGCGATGGTGTTTTTAATTATCATAATACACATTTTTGGTGTGAAATAAACCCACATGCTGTTCATGAGTCACCACATCAGCGCCGTTTCTCATTGAATGTGTGGTTAGGGGTACTAGGTGATCATATCATTGGGCCACACATTCTTCTTCCACGAAAAATTAATGGACGGAGGTACCTTAGGTTTTTTTGCGGCGTCATTTTCCAGGATTGCTTGAAGATGTTCCCCTTCAGCAATGTCAGAGTTTGTGGTACATGCATGATGGAACTCCGGCACATTTTGCTGCTGCTGTGAGACAGCATCTAACGCGCAGATACGGCCAAAGATAGATAGGTCGAGGCAGATCTGTACCTTGGCCTCCAAGATCACCTGATCTAAATGCTTTGGATTTTTGTGTCTAGGGTCACCTGAAAAGCGAAGTGTACAGCACACCCATTGACACGGTTGAAGAACTGGAGCAGAGAGTTGTACATGCTTGTAAAGAATTCAGAAATGTTCCAGGGGTTTTCGAAAGAATTCAACATTCATAGCAGTGACGAGCACAGTATTTCATCCAGATGCAAGGAAGACACTTCGAACACCTCCTTTAACAGGTAACCCATAAGCGAAGTGAACTGTGCAATGTGAATTAAATGAGATGAAAAATTAATAGTAAAGTCTAAATTCAAATGAATTTGTACTAACTAGGACGATGTTTACAATGAAGTCAGTGGCGGCTTGTAACCATACATTCGTAATTACTTCGCAAACAGCTCGTTTGCGGACCCATGTTTACTGGGACATTGTTGCTTCTATTATCGTGTACTTTCAACCATGTAAGTTTGCGCCATCCTTTTTTATACATCCTGTATATATGTATGCATATAAAAGCGTCACTGCTATAAAGTAAAAATATTCTCTTTAATTCTCTTTAATTTGCTTAGTTGTTATAGAAGCTACTAGGTGGCAGTGGAGACCGAGTTCCCGCTACATCTGGTAATAATAGAGAATATGTATAAGAAAAATAAATGTTTGTTCTGGATTCGCCTGGTTGCATAAGTGGTAGCGCACTGAGATATCAACTCAGAGGTCCGGGTTCAAATCCCGTCCAGGCATTTATTTTTCTTATCTTGTCATATATATATATACACGCTTTTTTTTTAGCTTTATTCAGATGCTCTTATTCGTTATGGTCAAGACATGACATCCAAATTAGCCTGCAACTTGACTGATCAACCAGTGTATTCCTATGAGTTTGAATACCAGGGTCGTTACAGTCACAGATACATCCCTGGAACAAACACACCATTTGGTAAGTTGTACAAAATCATCATTGCTTTTTTTTTAAGAGAAAAATTTCTGCCTGAATTTAAAAAAAAATTGGATTTACATATCAATATCATAATCATTGCTTATTTGTTTAAAAAGTGACTTCATATTTTTTTATTATTTATAATTGCTTAAATCGCTAGTGATAACTTTGTAGTTTTGTCTACCACACTAGCTTAAGCAGTAGCAGTGAGTGTGTCTTGGTTTGATACACAATAGGATTGGAAATTTTAATTGTAAAATGTTGAATCTCAGGGCTAAGAGAGGTAATGGTGTACAATTTTTAATTGCATAGATTATGCATCAGAGGCATGGATTAAATTCCAAACTTTTCTGCAGTACACATTGAGGAGACATGTGTGCTGTTGATAATGATTAATTCATTGTATGGAGACGTTAAGCCTAGTGATTCCTTGGTACTTTTTGAAAGGAACAGGCTATGTGTCATCACCAGGTTTCACTCTCTTCCTTATTTTTTATCAATATGGCTTACAAAACATACTTATACTCTCTGAACATATCACCTATGTAACAAGATCTGCTAAGTTAACTTTTATAGGAATTAATCACTATGAGGTTTAATTTATGGTGAAATTAAATGTTTCTTACCTCTCCTCATATAAACTTTCTAAGTAGATCGCGATTTCGAGAACACAACGGTCTCATCGTCAGCACTTTCTTGGCGACGGATATTATGTCGATCGGAAGAAACTCTTCTTCTTCCCTCTGTTGGTGGACCGATGAACTTCGAAATTCCTGCAAATTTTGACCTGATCCAGAGGTTCATCGGTCCACCAACAAAGGGAAGAAGAAGAGTTTCTTCCGATTGACATAACATCTGTCGCCAAGAAAGTGCTGACGATGAGACCATTGTGGTCTCGAAATCGCGATCTACTTAGAACATTTATATAAGGAGAGGTAAGAAACATTTAATTTCACCATAAGATCTGCTAAGTTGCAAATAAATAAATAATAGTTAAAAAACTAAAACAACACGCTTTATTAGAAAACCGAACTAAAAAATGAAAAATAATTTTAATTTCCAACACGCTTGGGATAAAATTAAAGTGGTCAACAAAAATATCATCTCCAACACATCTAGAATAAAACTAGTTATCTACAAAAAAAATAATTTTACCATCAAAAGCGTGGGGTGCTCTATATCAATTAATATATTTGATAATAAACAGATATTGGTAAAAGTAAAGTCTCTAAGAAGAAAACGTAAAAAACATAAAAAGCACCCCACGCTTTTCATGGTAAAATTATTTTTTTTTGTAGATAACTTTAGTTTTATTCTAGATGTGTTAAAGATGATTTTTTTGTTGACCACTTTAATTTTATCCCAAGCGTGTTGGAAATTAAAATTATTTTTCATTTTTAGTTCGGTTTTCTAATAAAGCGTGTTGTTTTAGTTTTTTAAACTATTATTATTTTTTTTTTTTAGTTTTAATATTTTACAGAATAAGATAAAAATGTAAATATCTTTAAATTCGATACTATTGTAGTATGAGCTAAAAGTAATACTCTACTAAAAAAAATCCTCCGTGCCGGATTTGAACCAGCGACCTATGGATTACTGAAATTATATACCACTACAGTCCACCGCTCTACCAACTGAGCTCTTACAACGATTGAGTAAGAAGTTGATAAGTCCGCAACCTATTATACCGGTTTTATTATTTTGATTTTCTGCTGATTCTGGCCAGGATTTTAGAAACATTTATGAAATTATTATATTGTCATTGGTCCTTTACAAGTATACAAAGTTTCAAGTCGATCCAATGATTTTAAGTGGGTGAAAATCGTGTTGAAAGATTCCGTTACATAATTACACAGACACTTTTTTTGATTTTCTGATGATTCTGGCCAGGATTTTAGAAACAAATTATGAAATTATTGTATTGTCATTGGTCCTTTACAAGTATACAAAGTTTCAAGTCGATCCAATGATTTTAAGTGGGTGAAAATCGTGTTGAAAGATTCCGTTATGTAATTACACAGACACTTTTTTTGATTTTCTGATGATTCTGGCCAGGATTTTAGAAAAAAAAATGAAATTATTGTATTGTCATTGGTCCTTTACAAGTATACAAAGTTTCAAGTCGATCCAATGATTTTAAGTGGGTGAAAATTGCATTGAAAGATTCCGTTACATAGATAGATGCAGGTCAAGCTAATGTAAAGCATGTAAAAATACATCCGCCTAATGGAACTCAAACTCCAAAAAATGCAGTAGCTGGCATTGGAACACACAGATTAATAGTTTTTACTATTATAAATTTGATATAACTTTTGACAACCTCAAAATGTATTAGCAATAAAATGTATCCAGTTTTGCTTCATACATTTGTTTGACTGTAAATTCCTCTTTTTTTTTTTTTAATGAACAATCTGTAGATTATTTTTCATGTGTGCTGCAAGTAAATGAATTAAAATAAAATGATTTAAAAATAAATTTAAAGGCGAAATGACCATAGACAATCAGAGAAGGATGGATAAATCAAGAAATCCATAAAAAGTAAAAGGTGTAAAAGTATAGAGATTTTCTGAAAATTTTAGAGGTAAGTTGATGAAAGAAAAAGGAACTTGATAAACAAACAAAAAAGTTATACAATTCCATAAGAATCAGTAAATAAAAAAAACATTATGCCAATAATATAGCACAAGACTCTAAATGGATACAGACTGTATAAAATCCTACCATAATTCCAGAATTACTCAGAAAGGGACTCATGTCTTATCAATGGTCATGATTCCATGAACAACCATTTGCCATTCCAAACTCTCCACTATACTGGAAATATGAGAGCATGAAACGAAACACTTAAAAACATGTCAAGCTTCAAACATGCATTCAGATATTGGGAAATTAGGGGGAAAATAATTTTATTGTCAAATCCTGAGGATTAGATATATACAAATGTAATCTACAATGAATGTTTACAAAAAGGGGAAAAAAATAATAAAACATAATTTCTCGTGTTTAATAAAGAATCAGTTATTAACAATGTATAAGAGAAAAATTTGCTTTTAGATTGGAGTGCCCAGATAGCTCAGCGGTAGAGCATTGGGCTGAGCAAAGGTCCTGGGTTCAAATCCCAGTCTGAGCATATAATTTTTCTCTTCAAATAAAAAAAAAAAATATATATAAATATATATTTTTCTCTTCAAATATAAAAATATATTTTTTTATATTTGAAGAGAAAAATTATATGCTCAGACTGGGATAAAATATATATATATATATATATTTTTTTCTCTTCAAATATAAAAATATATTTTTTTATATTTGAAGAGAAAAATTATATGCTCAGACTGGGATTTGAACCCAGGACCTTTGGCTTTCTAGCCCAATGCTCTACCGCTGAGCTATCTGGGCACTCCAATCTAAAAGCAAATTTTTCTCTTGTACATTGTTAATTCCTGATCGCCGAAAGCTACAAGGATCTCTTCAATTATGCAAATGGCGGCTTCTATTTTAAGAAGAAATTTTATTCAGCATTGTTTATGTAACTAAATGTTGTATTAGTTTGTTATAAATTAAGTAAATAACTGTATTTTTTATTGCAGGAGTTGTCCATCATGATGATCTTATATACTTGTTTTATATATCTTTACTTTTCCCTGAATTTACACCTGAAGACCCTGAAACTCAGATGGTTGAAAAACTGACTACTCTCTGGGCTAACTTCATTTACACTGGGTAATCATTTTTTTGTTTGTTTTCAGTTTAACTAAAATTTTTGGGTAGCATATGTTCAGAAGATTTAATAAAACATGTTAGTTAAATAAATTTGATGTAACTGAAAGACAAAAATTATTTTTTGCCAATCAGACAAAATAATAAGAAATATAATTAAAAGTTAAAGTAAATATTTGCTACTTTCTAGTAAAGAAATGTTTTAATAATTTAAACATCAAATGATTATAAAAATCTAGCTTAGCAATAGGCTGAAGTTTGCAGATTCAATCCAGAATGAATAATTTAATTTTAAGTTTATAAAACCCAGGTTGTATTAGAGGTATCGCCTTATTAACAGTAAACTTCATATTACAAGTGATTAGATAAAATTGTTAGTGTTCAGTTATTCAAATTGTGTTAACTATTTTTTTTGTCCAGTGCCACTAGATTGTCTTAGGACATTTCTGGCATTTGCAGAATTGTAACCCATTTCTGAGGTTGGGGTGCTTGGAAGGCAGAATTATGTTACTGCAATGATACAATTGGCAATAAATTATAACAAAGCACCAGGAGAGTCCTTAAACCTAAATGTAACAAAAATTCCTGATCATAGGTGATCTTTAAAAAAAATTTCTGCCATATGATGAGCAGGAATCGAACCCAGGATATCATGAACTGTAGTCAGAAGCTCTGACCACAAGACCACGAGGCTTGTCAATTATGTTAACTATAACCATACACTTGGAATCCAGATATAATAAGAACAGTTAAGTCTCGTAGACTGCAATGGGCAGGACATGTGGCACGCATAGGGAATGAAAGACGTGCATGGAAGCTTCTTGTAGGAAAACCAGAGAGAAAATGCCCAGTTGGTAGACCTAGAATGAGGTGGGAGAGTAACATTAACTATGATTTGAGGGAAGTTGATTATACAGGGAATGATTGGAAAGCATTAGCTCAGGATAGGGAATGATTGAAAGCATTAGCTCAGGATAGGGATGTATGGAGAGCTTATGTCCGCGTGGCCATGAACCTACGGGTTTGATAGTGCCAGTAAGTAAGTAAGTATAACCATACACTTGACAATAAAATGGAACAAAATTTTGAAGAAGTACAGAATTCAGTACCTAGGAACAATAATAACAGAAATGAAGCCAAGAAAGAAACTAAACATTTTAAAGATTTAAGAAATTAAACATTTAAAATTCTACTTAAATAAATTGAACATAATTTATGATAATCTCTGCTCTGGAAAGGCATGCTATTATGCATTATTGAGATTTTTGTCATCCAACATACTCTAAAAAAAAACAGTGATTCTTACGCAATATAAAAATTATAAAATTAGTACCTGTAAGGTGCCATCATCCTCAACTTGAATAATTTTTTTAAAACTTGTTTTCTGTAATTTTAACATGTTTTTATTAATATTGATTTTTTTTTTCAGTTACATTATATGAATGTAAAAGATCTCTTGCTTTAAGAGAGGAGAAGAGATTAAGAGTTTTTGAGAATAAAGTGCTTAGGAATTTTTTTTTTGGATCAAAGAAAGATAGACAGGTGAATAGAGGAAAGTAAATAACCAAGAGCTCCATGATTTACATAAGAAACCAGATGCAATATAAAAAGTTATGTCTCATACATTGTAATGGGTAGGACAATGTGGCAGAAACAGAGACTCGGACCCTATAGGAGAAAGCAAACCCATTAAGTAGACCAAGAATAAGGTGGGAGAAAAATATTAACTTAATTTCACGGGGTGAATTGTACAGGGAATTACTGAAAAATAATAGCTGAGGATAGGGATATGAGAGCTTATATTCACACATTCATGAACATCTGGGCTGATAATGCCAAATAGTACAAACAACTCAAGACAAAATATTCTTTATCTCTACTAAGAAAAAATGGCATAAGATTATCTAAAAAAACGTTAATAATCTTTTAAGATAAATAGATTTATGATTTAAGAATTAAATTAATATTTTAATACCTCACCTCATATCCTTTAATTCTTCTAGATTGCAGTTTCGGAGCTATATCTTCATCATCAGTAGCCTCTCGTCGACCGGTCCCGGAGAGATAACACCAGTTGACGAGAGGCTACTGATGATGGAGACATAGCTCCGAAACTGCAGTCTAGAAGAATAAAGAATATGAGGTGAGGTATTAAAAATATTAATTTAATTCTTAAATTAAACTTCAGTGATTTTCCCCCTGTGAAAGTAAAATAAGATTTATGACTAATGTTTATTTTCCAGAAATCCAACACCTAATGCATCGGAAGTTCTGAATAATGTAATTTGGGAACAAATGACAACAGAGAATCTTGCTTATTTGAGTATTAACTCGGAACTAAAAATGAAATCAGGGCTGTATCAAGACCGCATGAATATCTGGGACAGATATTTTCCTGCCAAACCTTAAGTGAACAATAAAAGTAAGAAATATCTTTAAATCTTTATACATTAAGTAATAACAATTCTTATGTAATCACAATGTTGTATTTGTGATATTTTATTGATCACTTATACATACATTACAAAAATGTTTTGTTATTTTAAATATTCTGATACATTTAAAGAACACCTTACAATATAACATTTTTCATTTGAGAATAAATATGATAATAAAGAATGTATTTTTACAGTTATCACATATGTTTGTGCAGTCATTTTTTAGACAATAATAGTTACTTTTATATAATTTATATAGAGTGGAATATTGAATATCCGACACTACAGTTTGGATATTCAATTGTTTGGATAATTGGACATAAAAATGTCAGAGTGCATAAAATACATGCTTCATAATGTATACAGTTAGCACATAAACAAATCACAATCACTTTAGAATGAAAGTACCCTAAATTTCCACATGCCCTGTTGTTTTTCATAGCTGCTTGCAGTCTTTTTATTCCCATCCCAACATCATGGGAAATATTTTCAGATATTGTGATAATGATGCATTATCAAGAAGAAATTAATATGCATGGAAGAGAAAGAAAGAGGGGAGAATATTATCACATGAAAAATTCATGACTGGTTAATTTCCTAATGCATTTCAGTTATTTTATCACTCTTAGCTATCTTGCATTTATATTATGAAGTAAGAATTATCTTTAATATTTAAAGGAAGTGACACTATGAGGTATATTTTTATTAATAAATAGAGTTAACTTTTATGACTCACCACATAGTTGTAGATTATCTTGAAGACCAGTTTCGATACACTACTTATCTACACTAAGTCAGCCAACAGAGGGAGCAGGAAACAACCTACAGGATCGCCAACTGCCATTTTAACAGTTAGATGGAAATGATAATAATACATGGTGTATCGAAACTGGTCTTCAAGAAAATCTACAATTATGAGGTGAGTCGTAAAAGCTAACTCAATTTATTAATCACAATTATCAGTTTTTGATTAACTTTGAGTAAGTCAACATTAACTATTAGTAAGGTTATGATATAAAAGATAAAGTTAAAGAGTATAAAATACATCAATAAAACATATTTTGGACCTCTACCAATGGAAAAAATTAAAGTGTCTCAGAAGGATGTTTTGTGTACGTCAATTAAAGATAAGCATGCACAAAAAATGGCTGGAATTAGAGTTTGAAGTTCTGAAATGGATCCAACAAAATCTTGAAAATGGAATCCCCATTTCAATAAAAGTGATAAGGAAACATGCAATAAAATTACCCCATGACCGTAATACTAGTAATTTTAAAGGAGAGGAATTATTTAATTAATTACATTACATTCTTTCTTTAAAATCTTATATTTATTTTAGAACATCACCTTTTTTTATGGTAATTTTTGGGGTAGGTATTATATAAAGAAGCATTTTATTCACTGACAAAGAGTCTCTAAACTTTATTTTCAATTTTCTTAACTGATTTTTGATGCTCCACATAGTACAAAATAACTATTCAGTTATCCTCACGAGATTGAGTACATCATATTCCAGATCCTATACCAAAAGTAGAATTTTTATGGTGTAGATAGAAATGTAAACTAAAACCCCTGGGATACTTACCACTTATGGTAATTGTCACATAACAGAGACAGTGAATTATACATTGTGCCTACGTTAGAAACAAAATTGAAATTAAAACTGTTCAAAAATACAAAATATGAATAGAATAAAAATATGAATTGAAAACTTTACATTTCACCTCATAAAATTATTATCTCACCTGGACATGTTTCTGAGATCATCATCCCCATTCTCAACTAAGATCTAACTCTTTGAAATTAGCTGTTGATACAAGCTTTTCTTATGCTCCTGGTGGAGGCTTATCAGGAAGTTTAAAATTCATGATTCTGTTCTTCTGAATGTATACCTTTTCTCATATTGCGAGTTCTGTTAGTCTTTCCACATGTTTTAATACTTCTTCTTCAGTTTTGTGATCTTATACCAAACAATGACTTTTTGATTTCCCCATTTTCAATATCCCTGAAATGTTCTTTAGTTGAATAGTTTGAGTGTTCACATTTCTTTTAGTTTTTTCTACATTTAATCTACTGCAGCCCTTGCAACTAATTTGATAAATTCCTGACTTTATTATCATTTGTGTTTTGTCTCTTTTATTTGTTTCCAGAAGATTATCTAAGCCCAATTTGTTTACTGGTGCTATTCATATTAAGTTTGCCAATATATAGATACACATGAAAAGGGAAAAGAAATTTGAATAATAAATAACATTTCAGGGATATCAAAAATGGAAAAATCAAAAAAATCTCCATTGGCAGTTCATTGTTTTGTTATAGGATCCCAAAATTGAAGAAGAAACTAAACTATTATAACATTTGGGAAGACCAATAGAACTCAACAATAGGCCTCCTCAGCCCCTCCAGGAAAAGAAAGTCACAGTAACACCAAACAGAGAAATAATGTTCAAAGAAAACCACAATTAAGCAAAATTCTTGAAAATTATTCAATTAGACACAAGTTCGTATAATCCCACGTTGAGAGGATAAGGCAAGAGTTTACATTATTATTCGGCTGAGAACTTTCACTATTTTCTATCGTCTCCAAAATATTCATCACACCAACCAACTCATTGGCTATCCAGGCACTGTAACATTATTCACTTGAACCTTGCAGATTCTACAGACGCCATAGCCAAACTCAGCGGTGTTCCAGGCAAACTCAGGAAGACGATATTAAAAAACTCGGATTGCCGGGTTGCAATCCCGATCAGCCATTCCATTTGCAACAACCAATTTTGAGAACCAGATCTCAGTCAGCGGGTACTCGGGGTCGGCCGAACCCGCCAAATACACTACTGCCAGAAGTCTAATCTTCCTTTTAGTGCCAAATCAGGAAAGGGTAACTGAAATAACAAAACACAGGGAAACAGAACTTCAAAAGATTAACACAAGGAGTATACAAATACTAGTTAACGAATCCTGTGTCCTTTACAAAAAAAAAAATATATATATATACACAACAGTGGTAATTACTCTACCACAGGACACACTTTAATAGACTAGCTGCTGCTCATATTAGTGGCCATCAATGCTTTCTAATTTCTGTCACTCTTACATTAGAATTTAGATAGCGCCTTACAAAGCACAACCTGGTTCACATTACAAAAAACTTTCTCAAGATATTCCCCATAATATAAATACACACACACACACACACACACATATATATATATATATATATATATATATATATATATATAATGGCTCAACTAGCCCAAAATACTGTTATGACAAAAAACGCTCTCACAATATTTCTAAACATGCGGAGTATTTCAGTTCTTAACTCGGCATTCCTTAGAAAAATGCCCAAAACGATGACATCTTATTTGTCTGCTGCCAGGAATTATTAGATGAAGAACGATACAATTTTACTTGGAATTTTAGCAATATGTTCTTTACTAAAACTTCTTTACTTTTCAGCAATCTCAAAGTTGGCTACTTCTCTTGCCAAGACATACATTTCTGCCACATTTCTAGGTTTTGAGGCAAAAATCAAATGTTGTCTAACGGCTGGAGACATATTTTGAAGAATAACATTGATCAAATTCTCTTCCCAAAGTTGAGGATTTAATATAAATGAAGCTCCTTGTATTTCAGAAATAAACTCCACTAATGATGCCTCGCGAAGTTGAAATCGATGAGAAATAAATTTAAATCTGTAGTCTTCTAACAATCTGGAAGGCAATAGTGAACCTTTCACGTGTTCCAAGCTTTCGATCTTACGACATCACTCCATACTTTCATCAAAATCCCTTCAACACAACTTAAAATAGAATTGATGAAATATTCTTCCTTAACGAGACTTAATTCAGAAATGGAATTGAGTTTTATTAGGAATAAAACCAATAACTCTGTGTTACTTCCATCACAAGGATCGACTTTTCTAATTAAATCACAGAAAATTCTTTGGTTATTTTCTTCCATGTAAGAAGAAATGGTTGGAACAACTCCGATAGGAAAATTATTGATTGAATCTATCCTTCGATCAGCAAGATTAGTATTCTGTTCTTTAGAATTATCTTCACTAACTGAACTATCCACTATGAACTTTCGCTTAATCAATAACTGTTCAGAAGGAGAGAGATTTATTCAAATGGCTCTTAAGTCTCTGACGTAAAGTGTTTACATATCCTTCGTTATCTATGCCGATCAAGATTAATTCATGAACCAGCTGTCTTCAGAGACAACATCGATCCAACTAGGCAGGTTTATAGTAAACAACAGATAACAAATGCAAATAACAAAATACATAAACAACTGTAAGAGAGAAGTAAGTTGTTAATAAAGTAGGAGAGATTCATACAATACAAGTCGGGTACGTAAATAAGTATTACTTTGATGAATTTACATAGATACAAAGAAACATAAAAACAAGTGAGCAATGGACATCTAAATACTTCATTTTTTGATTGCAATATTTAATTTTACCTAAAATATTAAGACATTACAACTATAAATAATTTTTACTCACCTGCAAACTTCAGTTTTGTAAAAATATCTTGCTATCACTTATACGACTGGTATAATCAAGAACCAGAAAATGGTATCCATTGACCTTGTAAGCATCTTAGCACATAATTTTGTAAGTATCCGCAATATGACATATGTTACTTGTGAATTAAACTAGTATTCCATAAGTGTACCCCTATTCCATATTTGTCTCCTTTCCTAATTATTATTATTATCATTATTATTATTCTTATTATTTTTATTATTATTATTTCAATACCATAAAATGCAGTATTATTATAATATGTAATTATATTTTAGGTGTGAAAGAAGTGTGAATGAGTGTGTTAACCTCAGGTTCCTTGGAAACATCCAGGTAAAATTTCTTTTAACATTAAATGGAAATTTACAATGTAATTTAGAATTACTCTAAATATCTGATATAAGTTAATTGGTGCATTATTTGAACTCAAGATTCTGTGCAGCAATCATCCTGCACATTTTTTTACCTTAGCCACAAGACTCTTTTGGGCGAACCGTTGTGAAACTTTTGTTAATACAAGGATGGAGATGTACCTTAACTACAACTTCATCCAATATTACGCCAAACAATATCTACATATGTGGAGTGATGATTTTTTATTTACATTTCTAAATTGCATTTCCAGAAAACATCCCATTTTGAAGTATCAAAGTTACAGCAGATGTGTCCTGTGAAGATGAATGTGGTGTAATTACATTTGTATAAATAATCTATGAATTCTATTCAGTGTAAATTGATGTCTAGTGATAGAAAATATAAAATGACAGCTGTATTCAGAAATTAGTTCCCGTGCAATGTTTCTTTCTTCAAGAAATTTTCCATTGAATATAAACAAAAATCTGTAAGTTGTGTTTCCTTCAGCAATGGTTAGATACAAACATAATTTACACTGTAAGTGTTAATGATAGTTCAAATATTAAGTTTATATTCAGTTTACATAATATTTTCGAAGTGAATTTTATTCCAAGGTTCTATTTTCTGTATCTCTAATTCATAATACCTTTATTTGCAATTTGTTTAAATGTTTATTTATTGCTTTACAGAATATAATTATTTTGTTAAAAATGTACATAAAAGGTAAATTTATCAAAACAACACTATGAAGTTGGCTGAAATTTGGTGTGGAAACAAGACAGAAAATTAAGAACTCCTGATATGTGTGGTCAGAACAGCAAATGATGCTGCTTGCTTTGTCCAGTAAATGGATCCAAGTTACTGGCCCATCCTGATTCTCGAGGGGGGATAAATAATGGAATCATCGAGTGTTAGTGGAGCACTTCTAATTGATTTACTGTTATTAACTTAAATATTTTAACGATAAATTTACAGTTTGTTGAAACATGTTATAATATTTTAATAATGTTAAATTATATTTTAGTTTGAAATCATGTGTAACAGCAGTAAACTAAATTTCATTATGTAAAAATCACGAAGAAGAACTTTGTATGTACAGTTCAAGGATATGCATCTTAGTTCCTACATTATGCCATATACAAAGATTGCATTTAGGAACTACTATTGGCATAAATAATAATTAACTGGCACTACCGAGCCTGTAGGTTCATGGCCATGCTGACATAAACTCTCAATTCATCCTTAACCTAAGCTAACTTTTTCCAATCATATCTTGTATAATTTAATGTAATCATGGTTAATATTATTCTCCCATCTCATTCTTGGCCTGCATACTGAAGATTTCCCAAGTTTTGTGCCCTCTTTCGTTCCCCATTCGTACCACATGTCCACCCATCGCAGCCTACGAGGCTTAACTGTTCTTATTGCACCTGTTTTTTTATAAAGATCATCTAGCTCACCAATATGTAGTCTTCTCCATATGCCTTTCTGTCAATCTCTCTTTGGTCCAAAAATTCCTATGAACTTTATTCTCAAATACACATAATTTTTTCTCCTCCTTCAATGTAAGAATCTTTCACATCATCCATATGATGTAATTGGAAGAAATTACAATTTTATGTATATTCAGTTTAATCCAGTGCCCAATTATTATGTAATGTCCTAACATTCCATGTTCATAGAAACATGGCCCCGTGTTTGAGCCATTGTCGTGGAGTCCCTGAAGTAAGCCCCACCCAGAGAACCAATTGGGGGATCATTTTATCTCCAGAAAATTTTACCCCAGTGGAACCCCAGTTTTGTGACAGTTGTATTTTTACACTGAAAGACCAAGGTACTTCTTTGTCTGACTTATCACCTTGAAATGCTTTAAATAAAGCATGAGTGAAATATGAAGAAAAATCTACACTTTTAAACTCCAAAAATAAAAGTCTCATTACTAATCCTAATTGTCTTAAAGTAGGAACAGCGATATTGTTTTTTTTTTTTTTCAAGTCATGTTCAAAATAAGGGCAATGAGTAACATGAATATCGTAAATGTTGAAATCTCTTGAAAATTCTGGTGATGTAGGTAATTCTTCTATCTACGGGTTTTTTACATCTGCTGCCGTCTTCCGTGCCAAACCTCCAAAGCCTATGATAAACTTCTTTCTGTCCGGCTTTGACTGATTTGGTCTTTTAGCATTTTATGTTTTTTATTTTAATGTGTGGGGAGCTGGCCCACAGCATAAACCCCCAACCTGGAGGACCAGGAAAATTTCTGTCTGGGTTTTCCTCCCATAGCCTTTGAAGATCCCTCCTCACCACAAGGCAGCATTTCTCTATTTTGGTTTTTTAACGAGGTTGTTACTCCTCCCCTCCTCCTTTCTCATCCGGGCTTGGGACCGGCCATGGCGGAGTTAAGGTAATTAATATTTAAAATAAACCCCAGAGTGATTATTTCTATAATAGTTCAATGGGTAATTAATATTTAAATTCACTATTGTTTTAAAATATGACCTATTAGGAAGTTAACAGGAATTGAAATACTGTTTCTCTTAATGTTATATATCAATGATCTACATAGGCACATATAAACCCTACAAACCAGAACCTACTTTTGCTGATGATGTTGTAACATGGGTCTCCAAACCAAAAACTCAAAGCCAACAGCCCAAAAATCACTAACACAATTAGAGAACTGGACATCCCAAAACGTAATGAAGATAAACATGCAGAAAACCAATTAGATTAGAAAATATTAGCTGAGGATAGGGAAGTATGGAGAGTTTACATGTATGGAGAGTTTACATTCGCGTGACCATGAACCTACGGGTTCGAAAATGCCAGTGAGTTAGTTAGTTATCATGGCAGATAAATTCCTCAGCAAGTCAAATTTATTGTCCAAGTTTTCTGGTTTATGTTTCTCCTTTAATTAAATCATAAGTTGGAAGAAACCAAATAAATTACAACCCCCGTTCCAAACAGTCGCATTTTTCTGACTTTGGATAACACCTTTCTCATGGCATGTACCAAGTTTAATTAAAGAAAAAAAACATCTATTATGGCCGCTAGAGCATTTTAAATTTTTATTTCTGGTGATCCTCCACTTCTAATGGTCCGATTTTGTTGAATCTTAAATTCATGCCCCAAATGGGAGTAAGTCACCAATCACGTTTCAATTAATTTTGTTTGACAACTAATGACAGTCGTGTTTCACATCACTCTTTATCGAATTATCTTTACCAACTCCTGCTTTTGTCATAAAGAAAGCTCTCCTTTTTAAATTTCAGAACAGGTGAGAGCGTTATTTTGCAGTGACTCATTCTCCTACAAATACATTGAATATAGCAAATAATGAACAGATCCCTTCGAACTACACATTTCATAATTGTGTATTCAATAATTGTGTTTTTAAATAGCGATTTTATTAAAAAATAAATTAACCCATAATGTTGGTTATTTATAATATACAGTTGATGTGTTTTATTTTTTCTCCACTAGGGTGTAATATTGCGTTCCTATTTGACAATAAATATGATCAAGTGAATAAACATATGAAACATTCCAGTGACCTATACGAGTTTCTTACATCTCCTTTCGGGAAAGGTCGGTGGCGAGAGGTTCCATGTGGAAGTGTATCGACTTTGGTCCTAGAAGTTTTCCTGCCCTGCCTTATATATCTTTGGCCAATGCAGAAGGTCAGTCAGTTGGGAATTAGCAACGATATAGTGAATAAAGAGAGGACAAATTATATACTCATCAGAGACTGTGAAATAATTTATCTCCCATGAGTTCGCTGCTAAAAGTTTCTTTCTCGCTTTTCGACACCAATACCCTGATTCAATGTTTATCTCATACACAAAATCATTACCCATAACCTAGATTAGTGGATTTTAAGTTTCTAAAAACCATTGTATTTGTGTCGTTGTTTTAATCAGTGGCGTGGTCTGTAGAATCCCCACAACATACGCTACAATGACATTGGTTCAATTCTCGGGAGGATAATGATTTTAAATGATGACCTTGTTTCACGTAATCTGTCTTTCAAACTGTAGAGCACAGGGGTTCATATTTCTGTAATAACTAATTGTATAAAAATTTAAAATCTATTTTCATGTAGATACCCTTCATTATAATTAATTAGAATAACCCTTTAATAAAATACCGACACATAGGAAATGCTTAAGCTAAGCAAATTCCTCAGCTATTTGAACTCATGGTCCGATTTTGCTGGTTTACAAAGTATCTCCCTTCTGTTAATTAAACTAAATTAAATATAGAAAACCTGCAATTATAATTTTTTAAAGATTTATTTATTTATATACAGATTTTCAATGTTTACACATCTTTTTGTGCCTAAAGTTTCTCCACAACTCCGCCATGGCCGGTCCCAACGCCCGGATGAGAAAGGAGGAGGGGGAGGAGTAACAACCTCGTAAAAAAACCAGTGTTCAGTTGGCTCCGACTGATAGTACTCTGTAAGGACCCCTAGCAAGGGTTACGGTGAAGACCTCAACGGCAGATTCGGCGCAGAAGGAGTCCTTCATCACGGCGGATCTGGCGGAAATGGCAATCCTCTTGATGGGGTTAGTACATCCAGAAGCTGGACCTAAAGCTTCGAGGTGGCAGCCCCACCAATGGTCTACTCTGCATAGCGTTGGTACCGCGATCAGAGGAAAAACATATTACTCGTATTCTTCACAATGGAAACTCGGACGGACTTAACCAAAGACGACCTCAGCGTAGAATTAAGGACAAACGATTTGGTATAAAGGATCGGATTAAAGTGGGAACTTGGAATGTCAGAGGACTAAACACAAAAGAAGAAGAACTAATCAGAGAACTAAATAATCAAAATATTGATATAGAAATACTTACTGAAACAAAAAAGAAGTTGAAAGGAACAAAATATATTGGTAATTACATACTAATATACAGTGGAGTACCTCAAGATAGAAGAGCTTGCAGTGGTGTAGCTATACTAATTAATAGGAAATGGAGATAAAAAATAATAAGCTACAAATATGTGGATGAGAGAATAATATCAGTAAGGTTGAAAATAGATCGGAATTACTTAAACATTGTAGGAGTGTATGCACCAGAAGAAGAGAAAATTGAAGACACTGTTATTTTCTATGAT
This sequence comes from Diploptera punctata, assembly GCA_030220185.1. Lineage (NCBI taxonomy): Eukaryota > Metazoa > Arthropoda > Insecta > Blattodea > Blaberidae > Diploptera > Diploptera punctata. The sequence continues at coordinate 90,083 of JASPKZ010008238.1, forward strand.
AAATTAAACAAGAAATAAATGGTATTAAAAACACAGAAAGTATCATCTTAGGAGGTGACTTAAACGCCAGAGTTGGTAATCTCCCAATCCCAGGAATAGTAGGCTATATTTGGAGAAGATGTAATAAATAGAAACGGGGAAGAACTTCGACAATTTGCTACCTATAATAAACTAAAAATCACGAATACTTTCTATAGGAAAAAGGACATACACAAGTACACATGGTGCGCTAGAAACCAAAGATCTTTAATAGATTACATAATGATTAATGATAGACTCATGAATCAAATACAAGATGTAAGAGTATACAGAGGATGTGACATGTACAGACCATTATCTATTGGTAGCCACGATACTTATAATAGCCAAATGGAAAAAACCGAAAACTCAAGAAAGAATAAAAGAAGAAGTTTTTAAAGTATATCTTCTTGAAGAATAAAGTATAAGACAAAAAAGGCTACAAGAACACTTAGAAAGAAAAGCAATTAATAATAATCTAAATGAAGAGTGGGAAAATATGAAAACATGTATTATAAATGCTGCAAATGAAGCTATAGGAAAGAAGAAAAACATTCGCAACAAAAGAGGATTAAAGATATGGAATGACGAAATAGAGGAGGCTGTGCGAGACAAAAAAATAGTTTATATAGAGTACTTACAAAATAAAATTGAAGAATCCAGAACTATATACAAACAAAAAAGAAATCGAGCAAAACAAATAACTCGAACAGCTCATAAAGATTCCTGGGAAAGATTTATTTCCAAAATAGAGCACGATGTACATGGCAGACAATCGTTAGCATTTAAAGTAATGAAACAATTAAATACAACAGAAAAAGATACCGCAAAACTAAATACTATTAATCTGAAGACATGGGAGAATCACTACAGAGAATTATGATGTAACGAAGAAGAATTAGTTATAAAACGCCCTTCTGAAAGTGAAAATAGATCAGAAATAGACAGAATTACTCTAAGCGAAATAAGAGAGGCATTGAAAGAAATGAAAAATAGAAAAGCACCAGGTATAGATGGTATAAACAATGAACTGATAAAGTATGCAGGTTTATTTGCAGAAATAAGATTATTAAACTTAATAAACGAATGTTGGAAGACATGTAAAATACCTGAAAATTGGAAGATTGGTGAAGTCATATCCCTCTTCAAAAAAGGAAATAGATTAGATAGTAAAAATTATAGAGGTATCAGCTTATTGAACTCCACTTATAAATTATATGCAAAAATAATAAATAATAGATTGAAGAAGATATCTGACACACTCTTAGAAGAAGAACAAGCAGGGTTCAGAAAAGGAAGATCCTGTAGTGATAATGTGTTTATTATAAAGAGACTAACTGAAAAGAGAAGAGAATTTAACCTGCCAACATATTTGTTGTTCATTAATTTTGAAAAGGCCTTTAACAGAGTAAATAGATCTATACTATGGGAAATAATGAAGGAACGAGGATATCCACACCATCTAATAAAATCAGTCCAAGGCTTATATGAAGAAACTAAAGTTGTGATAAAAACTGATGGAAAAAGGTCAGAAGAAATTTTAATAAATCAAGGAGTTGGACAAGGGTGTAGTCTATCGCCCACTCCTTTTAATATATATATATATATATATATGTGTATATCGACGACATTATGAAACAATAGAAAATTATAATGGACAATGGTCTTAGATTGAACAATAACTCAATTATTAATAACTTACTTTTCGCCGATGATTTAGTCTTACTACACCATGCTGAAGATCTGTTACAATTGGCTGCTTACAAACTAAATGCAATATGTAGCGATTATAATTTTAAAATTTCAATAAGTAAAACAAAAGTAATGGCATTTTGTGGAAGAAATACTCTGCGTGCAAAAATAGTAATTAGAGATGAAATTATTGAACAAGTATCCCACTTTAAATATTTAGGATGTGACATCAGTATGGGTATGATAAAGATATTGAACACAAAACACATCAGTTTCAAGCTATTTGTGGTACAATAAATAGAACATTGAATAATAAAGCCCATAAACAAACAAAATTAATAAAACAATGGCTGTCCCTGTCCTTTTGTATGGGAGTGAATCTTGGATTACCACTACCAAACAAGAAAGTAAAATCCAAGCAGCCGAGGTGAAATTTTTAAGAAGAGTAAAAGGCTGCACTAGAATGGACCATATAAGAAACGAGGATATCTGTGAAGAAGTGCAGATCTACTCCATAAAAGAAAAGATATTTAACAACAAGATACAGTGGAAAGAACATTTAGAAAGAATGGAAGAAAGTCGATTACCAAATAAAATCTTCCATTATTTTCCAAGAGGAAGAAGAGATGTCGGACGTCCTCGGAAGAGATGTTCTTAGATCTATTAGTGAAGACGGAACAGGCAACTCTTGCCTAAACCAGAAGTGAAGAAGAAGAACAAGTTTCTCCACTCATCCCTATCCATCCACTCCATGTCCTCCAGTCCTATTGTTCTCATCCAGTTCTTATTCCTTGTATCCACGAGTTTCGAGGTTTTCCTCTCTTTATTCTTCCAGGTGGAAACATTTACAATGTTTTTCTGGGTAACCTTTCGTACATGCCCATACTTATATCTTACATTATCTACTACTAAATATTTAATATTATAGGTTGGTATTGCTAGGGTTAAACAGGGGACTGGAATGGTATAAGTAACTCTTTCGAATATCTTCCAATAACTTTATGAGATTCCTCATCAACAAACTCATAAGTTGTATTGTTGAAATTCTTAACGTTACATGTGGTCCTTTATATAGTAATTGCATTCTATGGTATCTTTTCTTCAGAGAATCGGATAGTGGAATTTCCTTTACAAGAAATTTAATCTCCAATCTTAGGGTTCCACTTCCGTTTGTCTCTTTATTTTATTATTTCACTTTTCAGCTTGACTTCTAAGTCTTTCCACAACTCTTTGACATATTTGCTCAGATGGCTCAGGTGGTTGCTCGCCATCAACATTTGTACATTGGAACTGTGACCAATTAACATAGTGATCCCGAAAACGAATGATTTTCACACTAATATAGACCACTTACTGAAATTTTATTTTTCACCCTTTTACCCCTTCTCCTTCGGAATCCTAGAGGTCAAACAAGGGCTTGAACGTTATCGAGACTGTCACCAATCAGATAACCGACCCCGTAAACCATGGTTTCGACACTAATCTCGGTCAATTTGGACATTTAATTTTCCACCCCTTCTCACCTCCTTAAGGGAGCAAGAGTCAAACGTGAGCTTAAATAGCATCAGGAATTTCATCAATCCGCTTAGCGAGCCCGAAAACTACGCATTTGATATTAATTTCGGCCACTTTTTCACCCTTTCTCACTCCTTTGCCCCATGAGGGTGCTGGGGTCGAAGTTAGGTTTAACGCCATGTGAATTTTCTGCAATCGGATTTTACTGATCCCGAAAACCACGAATTCGACAATAATCTTAATAATTTTTATCATTTTAGTTTTCACCCTGTATCTTCCCCTCACACCTCTTAGGGATGGTAGAGGTCAAAGTTGGATTTGAATATCACCGGGTTGGATTTTAATATCACCGGAGCTGTTAATAATGGGCTTAGAGGCCCCAGAAACTATGAATTGGACACTAAAAACATTTTTTTACGATTAATTATTTTTAGATGTCACCCCATCTCACCTAGGGGTCTCTAATCCCCATGGAACATTTTTCATATTGTAAGTTATATGCGTGCAGAGTTTGGTTAAAATTGATATAGTTTTAGAGTTATGCTGGAACATAGGCCGTATATACAAGTGTTGTTTCTTTAGTTTTGGCAACAATAGTGTGGAATCCAAATAAAACTAGGGTTGACAATTCTGTTTATTGCACATGTAATTTCAGTGCCTCCCCTCCGTCCGAGCATATGGATTCGCCTCTCACCCTCCCCTCCTCATGTAACAATGAGCCCAAAGCTATCAGTTTAGATCTAGGCATCGCAGTATAACGTAGTACAAGTTATCAAAGCAGGAGCAGATAATCTGGTTGAAGGTTGAATGTTTAGAGGCAGAAACGCACTACAGTGTCATCAAGGATTGCGAGAGGCTTGTGGTGCAGATACATTGCAGTACTGAACAGTGACAAGGTGGGCCTGCAAGGTGGGTACAAGCCTTTAGAGGACACGAAAATGTGTCACATGTGCCTGATTTGTTCAATCGCTGGGGTTGGGAGGTGCTCTACCACCCTCCATACTCTCCAGACATAAGTCCCTGTGACTTGGACCTCATTCCTAAACTCAAGAAGAGATTCAGAACAGTGGACGACAGTCTGAGTGCAGTTAATCAGTCTCTACGCACCATCCAGAGATTAGGCAGTGCTGACGGCATTCGACGGCTACCACATCGCTGGGAATACATTGTACGCAATGCTGGTGACTACAACCATGTATGTATGCTATGTATCCAGAAAATAAATAGTTGCCAAAACTAAAGAAACAACCTATGTATGTAGGTCGCTGTCATAATGTTCCATTTCAACCATCCTGTCATCTCCCTAGGTCAGCTAGGGGTACTTTAACCCTTACAGCCACATTGTAGATCGTAAATTAAAATATTTGTACCAAATTTGGTGGAAATTGCTCCAGGCGTTCAATAGTTATGCCGGCAAATACACACACTTATATATTCTCTTATTTTTATAATATAGGCCTATACGTATAATTATAATTGATAATGAAAGGTTGACGCCAAAAACCCAAGAAACCTTTCAATATGGTACTTACATCTGCAAAAATCTACAATATAACACACACACACACACACATATAAGGTAAAGTAAAGTGATCCCACTACTGGACTCAGGAGGCCCTTGGGGTAGTAGGAGGTTAAGGCTCCCACTTTATCTTGAACAATCGGCACTTGATGTCAGCCGGGTTGTCAGCCCTGCATGACGGCCGCTTTTACCCCAGAACAAACGTCTAGTACTCATTTCCGTTAGAGGTTGAGTCGACCCCAGATCCATAGTGCCGCCAGAAGGTTTGGGTCAGTATAAAAATCCTGACCCCCACCGGGGCTCGAACTCTCGACCTTCCTCGGCTTGTAGCGCAGTGCCTTAATCACTACGCTACGGCGTGCTCCCTCTCTCTCTCTCTCTCTCTCTCTCTCTCTCTCTCTCTCTCTCTCTCTCTCTCACACACACACACACAAAAACATATATATGAAGATTGAAGACACTATTTTAGATGATATTAAAACTCAGCAATTAAGATGGTATGGACATGTCCAGCGAATGGTACCAAAATCTGTTTTGGGATGGAAACCTCAGGGAAGACGAGGCAGAGGAAGACCTAAAACCTCCTGAAGTCAGGGAATATATTTATACATTAGGGAGAAACATCTACTACCAGGAGATTGGATGGACCGGCAAAATTGGCTTATTGGGAATCGGACGATGTCAAAGACATTGATGAACCGATGATTATATATATATATACACACACACACACACCGCTGTGGTCTCGAGGTAGCGTGCTGCCTTGTCGCGCAGAGGGTCCGGGTTCAATCCCCGGTCGGGACAAGTTTCCTGGGTGAGGTTTCTTTCTGGGTTTTTCCTCGCCTGTAAAATAATGTCCGGACACTTTAAAGCCCAAACGGTCCCCGAACAACATCTGGCCATCGTTATCAATATCATATCCGCTTAATTAGCTTAACTTTAGTTTAAGGCTTCTCTTGGCGCATCATTACCATCATCATCATCATCATCATCATCAAATCTCATATCTCTTATCAGGACAGCGTAATCCCTCCTTCCAGGCGCCCCAACCCCAGAAGTGGGTTACAAGTACGCCATGCCAGGAGAGAACACCAGAAATGTCGAAATGACAACCTGGGACATTTGGATTATATATATATATATATATATATATTTCTGATTATAAGTCAAGATGGATGGAACATGTTTATCGAATGGAAGATCACAGAATACCCAAACAATTGTTAAGATATCAACCTGCAGGAAGAAGAAGACCAGGACGTCCACTCAAAAGACTTTTGGATGGTGTTTCTCTTGAGGCCGAAACAGGTCAACAAATGGCCTAAATTCGTGAATGTACTATGATGATGATGATGATTAGTATTCTCAATTCACACAAGAGGTAGCGGAAATTTGTTCCAACTGACATCTAGCGGCTAACATAACAGTTAAGCAAATTTTTAAAGAGAATATTTACTTTATAGCAGTAACGCTTGTATATATAGATACTATAAATATATTTTTGACATTTGGCAATGAAGGCAAATATGATATGAAAAGAAAAATGAATGCTTGAGTCGGGATTTGAACTCGAGTCTCTAAAGCCTGTACCTTTAGCGCTCTAACCAACTGAGCTACCCAAGAATTCCAATACAAACATACAATTTTCTTATACATGTAGTATTCTCAATACACACAAGAGGTAGCGGAAATTTGTTCCAACTGACATCTAGCGGCTAACATAACAGTTAAGCAAATTTTTTCCGGCTTTATATTAGCTTGACCTCTATCTATCTATCTATCTATCTATCTATCTATCTATCTATCTATCTATCTATCTATCTATCTATCTATCTATCTATCTATCTATCTATCTATCTATCTATCTATCTATCTATCTATCTATCTATCTATCTATCTATCTATCTATCTATCTATCTATCTATCTATCTATCTATCTATCTATCTATCTATCTATCTATCTATCTATCTATCTATCTAACGGAATATTTCAACGCGATTTTCACCCACTTAAAATCATCGGATCGACTTGAAACTTTGTATACTTGTAGAGGACCCGTGACAATACAATAATTTCATATTTATTTTTTAAAATCCTGGCCATAATCATCAGAAAATCAAAAAACGTGTTTTTGTATCAATGTAACAGAATCTTTCAACGCGATTTTCACCCACTTAGAAACATTGGATCGACTTGAAACTTTGTATACGTGTAGAGGACCCGTGACAATACAATAATTTCATATATTGTTTCAAAAATCCTGACCAGAATCATCCGAAAATAAAAAAAAATGAAAACTGGTATAATAGGTTGCGGACTTGTCGAACTTTTAGTCAATCGTAAGAGCTCAGTTGGTAGAGCAGTGAACTCTTAGTAGTATATAATTTCAGTAATCCACACGTCGCTGGTTCAAATCCAGCTCTGAGGTTTTTTTATAGAATAGTATTACTTTTTAGCTCATACTACAATAGTATCGAATTTAAAGATATTTACATTTTTATCTTATTCTGTAAAATATTAAAACTAAAAAATAAATAATAGTTTTAAAAAAACTAAAAGAACACGCTTTATTAGAAAACTAAAAAATGAAAAATAATTTTAATTTCCAATACACTTGGAATAAAATAAAGTGGTCAACAAAAAAAAAATAATCTCCAACACATATAGAATAAAACTAGAGTTATCAACAAAAAGAAAATAATTTTACCATAAAAACGTGGGGTGCTCTATATCAATTAATATATTTGATAATAAATAGATACTGGTAAAAGTAAGCTCTCTAAGAAGAAAATGTAAAAATCATAAAAAGCACCCCACGCTTTTGATGGTAAAATTATTTTTCTTTTTGTTGATAACTCTAGTTTTATTCTATATGTGTTGGAGATTATTTTTTTTTTGTTGACCACTTTATTTTATTCCAAGTGTATTGGAAATTAAAATTATTTTTCATTTTTTAGTTTTCTAATAAAGCGTGTTCTTTTAGTTTTTTTAAAACTGTTATTTATTAAAGAGAATATTTACTTTATAGCAGTAACGCTTGTGTATATAGATATTATAAATATATTTTTGACATTTGGCAATGAAGGCAAATATGATATGAAAAGAAAAATGAATGCTTGAGTCGGGATTTGAACTCGAGTCTCTAAAGTCTGTACCTTTAGCGCTCTAACCAACTGAGCTACCCAAGAATTCCAACAAGAACATACAATTTTCTTATACATGTAGTATTCTCAATTCACACAAGAGGTAGCGGAAATTTGTTCCAATTGACATCTAGCGGCTAACATAACAGTGAAGCAAATTTTTAAAGAGAATATTTACTTTATAGCAGTAACACTTGTATATATAGATATTATAAATATATTTTTGACATTTGGCAATGATTAACTGTTATGTTAGCCGCTAGATGTCAGTTGGAACAAATTTCCGCTACCTCTTGTGTGGATTAAGAATACTACATGTATAAGAAAATTGTATGTTTGTGTTGGAATTCTTGGGTAGCTCAGTTGGTTAGAGCGCTAAAGGTACAGACTTTAGAGACTCGAGTTCAAATCCTGACTCAAGCATTCATTTTTCTTTTCATATCATATTTGCCTTAATTGCCAAATGTCAAAAATATATTTATAATATATATATATATATGTTATATATTATGTATATATATATATGTATATATATATATATATGTATGTATGTTATATATGTATGTATGTATGTATATATATGTATGTATGTATGTATATATATATATATGTATGTATATATATATATATATGTATGTATGTATATATATATGTAATGTATACATATATGTATGTATGGTATATATACATATATATGTATGTATGTCTATGTATGTATGTATATATATGTATGTATATATATGTATGTATGTATATATATATATATAAGTATGTATATATGTATGTATATATATGTATGTATGTATATATATGTATGTATATATATATAATGTATGTATGTATGTATATATATGTATGTATATATATATGTATGTATGGTATGTAATATATGTATGTCTATATATGTATGTATATATGATATATATGTATGTATGTTATATATATATATATGTATGTTTGTATATATATATATATGTATAATGTATGTAGTATATATATATATGTATTATATATATATAGATATATTATAATATATATATATGTTGCAATGCTAGTCAAACCATTAAGCTCGGAGGGGAAAACACACATTAAATGCCTTCAAATAAAATTTAAAACATTCCAAGGGCGGCTACTAGTAATCTCTATGCATATGATTTAGAATTACACAATATTGACATAATCTTCATTCAGGAACCATATGTTATCCAGAACAAAGTGGCCTAGAATTTCCAGGAAGTATAGGACCTTTTCTAAAGGAGAAAATAGGATCAGGGCAGCCGTTGTCGTAGCAAATAGACAAATAGATGCTGTAATAATAAACCAAATATCTGACGAAGATGCCGTTAGTTGTGGAAATTTTATACAATAAATTAAAATTCAATGTAGTTAGTATGGTATATGGATATCAGAGCAGATATTAATGATGATTTCATTAAGCTGGACCATATACTAGAAGTTACGAGGAAGGAGGATGGGATTTATAGTAGGCGTGGACAGTAATCCTAGGTCAATAATGTGGCCATGATATCATCACCAAACACTAGAGGCAGAAAAGTAAGAAAGAATATCTGAGTTCAAAACGGCTGTGTGTTATGAATGAATCTAGTGAAATATACAACTTTCGAGAGCGCAACAGGAAACAGCAATAACGACCTCACCATAACTAATTACCGGTTAGTAACCATGGTGAGCGAGTGGAAATGTGAGGAAGAAGAGAGTTGCTTCTGATCACCGATTTATTACATTCAACGTATCTAAAAATAACGCGAACACTTCCAACAATTTTCAAGGAATAAAAATATATAGTAAAAGAAAACAGACTTGAGAACTTCAGTTAATGACATCATAAGAATGTTTTCAGAAAGATTACTAAATAAAACGATAATGAACACTGTTCAAGAACTTGACAAGGTGCTGAGCAGTATAGCTAGGGAAGAAACCGGACTCACAAAAACTAATCAGGGAGTTTGAAGATATCATCACAGCGGCATTGCAGTAGGCACTTCAGAATATCAAACAGAGCACAAAAAGTTCACACCGGAATAAATCTCTCCCAATGGTGGACAGAAGAATTAACCATAATGCGGAAAAGAGCGAATGCTACAAGAAGGAGATATCAGAGAACTAGAAACAACGAAGAGCTGAGAAGAACAACGAAAGCATCAATATTTAGAAGCCAAAGGAAAATATGAAAGAAACTTATTACAAAGGAAAAAATTATGTCTTGGAAAAACTACTGGTAGTTTGACTCCGTCAAACAACCCATGGAACGCAGTCTACCGCATAGTGTCTGGAAAAAGCCAAGAAGACACGCAAACACCTTTAACCACTCTAAGAGAAGCAGACGGCTCTCATACATCCGACCTACAAGAAACACTGCAGATATGATAGATCATTTTGCACCAGACGATGACGAGACCAGCGGACAACTACCACAAGCTAGTCAGAGAAGATAATAAACGTCCCGTGGAAATTGAAGATGATTCCGATTTTACCCAACAAGAAATAGCACACATTTTAGAAAATATGGACCCAAAATCAAATCCCCAGGAGAAGGACGGATTTACGAGCAGAAATTTTACTTCAAGTTATGAACATTCTACCAAGCTTTGTAACAAGCGATATAACAATAACTGTCTCAGAGAGGGGTAAAAATTTCCCCAACAGTGGAAGAAAGCAAGATTAATTCCTATCATAAAGCCAGGAAAAGAGTATTACCAGGAGGTTACTAAATTCCGTCCAATAAGCCTCCTAAAACACAGGAGGAGGAAAAGTACTGGAGAAGTTGTTAATAAACAGAATTATGCATCATGTCACCTCAAAAGACCTAATGTCCGACAAAACATCAGTTCCGGTTTCACTCCTCAAACAGCAACGGTGGACAGCAGCGATGACACTAAAAGAATACAGCGAGGAAAAATCTAAAAGAAAATATGTATTTGGTGCTAGTAAGCTTGAGTATCCAAGGAGCTTTTGACTCGGCCTGGTGGCCGGGGATCGGGGATAATGAAAGCTCTGAGGGAATTCCAGTGCCCAAGGAAAACTTTGTATAAATCTTGCAAACCATTATTTAACCAAAAGGAAACAGGCTACATTAGCAGTTAAACCAAAAATGCTAAAGTAGACAAAAATGTAACGAGAGGGAGACTGCCCCACAAGGATCTTGCTGCGGTCCGGGGGTTCTGGGCCATCCAGTACAACTCCATTACTTCGATTAGATTACACCGAACATACTAAAGTAATAGACATTTTACAGACGACCCGATAGTAATAACAAAGGGAAAAATCAGTTCTCGAAGCTGAGAATTATTGCAAATATTGAAATGAGAAAGATTACATCCTGGGCCCACAACAATAAATCCAAATTTCAATTAATGCAAATCAAAAAACTATTCTAATAACAAGAAGAAAAAGAAAAACGAAGGCAGGAAAAACAAACAAATAACCATATCTTTAAATAATTAAGCAGTTTAGCACAAGGACCGCACCCAGATTAAATATCTTGGGCATAATAATCGACAAGATATTTACGTTCAACCAGCATATCGAAATATGTAGCAGAGAGATGCCAAAAAAACTTATAAGGTGCCACTCATCGCAAAGACAAGCAAAAATAAGCTGGGGTTTTTAGTGACAAAGCCCTGATGGCACAATTTATAACGGTTTGCAATTTGCCCATTGATTATTTTTTTCGTACGCGGGCCACCCAGTATGGATAAGTGCACTGGACAAGAAATATAATATCCGAAAGTTTTAAACAGGTACAGAGATTAATCAGCGGCGTACGAATGGCAAAGGCATATCGCACTTGCATCCTACGAAGGCTCTCTGCATTCTGACGGCATTAACACCTATACATCTAAAAATACAAGAAATTTCCGCTATTCACCAAATAAGAGGAAGTTCCAAATACGAAACTCTTAACGTTGATCAGACAGTTAGTTACAAAAAACTGGACACACACCGGCAAAATTCATAAAAAATCCAGGATACAAGAGGAAAACAAAGAAAAGAATAAACTTATGAAATATACACAGATGGAAGCAAGAAGCAATGATGGAGTTGGATCGGGAGGAATAGTTATATTCCAAAAACACATGTATTAACAAACAAGCTGAACTTTAAGTTGTACCGAAGAATGTTCAAAAATAACCAGGCTGAGCAACTTGTCCTAATGGGAACGCACTAGACTTGAGGGAAGAAGAGGCTCTCGGACAGGAACCTCTGGCGACGAATCACTTGGGTTGATAGAGAATCACTCTATTGTGGAATTAATATTCCACAATAATATAGAAAATAAAAATATTATTTTATTATATATTATTATTATGGCACTATCGAACTCACAGGTTCATGGAAGCAAGCACATATAAATCTTCCAAATATCCCTGTCATAAACTATATGTTTTTTTCAACGTTCCCTGTACGATTTGCCTCTCTTAAATTATTATTAATATTATTCTTATGTCTGATTCTGGGCCGCATATTTGGTGCTTACTCTTTGGTTTTCTACAAGAAGCTTCCATCTTCCTCTACAATTCCACAAGCGTGCCACGTGTTCTGCCCATCGCAGTCTACGAGAGTAATCTGTTGTTATACTACCGTTATCTATAAAGATCTTGCAGCCCACTGTTATGTAGTCTTGTTCATTCGCTTGTCTATTAATTTCTCTTTGGTGAAAAATGTTTCCTAAGAACTTTATTCTCAAATACCCCTAATCTCTTCTCATCCCTTAAAGTAAGAGTAAACGTTTCGCATTCATATAACTAATAGAACAGCAGTTTTATATATTATTAGTTTAGCGTTTTTAGAGAGACTTGGAGCGACAAAAGTTTCGGTAATGCATAAGAGCATGAATTTTCAGAATTTATCTTATGTTTACTTTATTTTTGCACCTGATTCCCCGTTTGTGATTATTGTTCCTAGGTGTGATCACATTTTTAGTTGAATTCATATTAACTTCTAGTTGCAGTCTCATAGTATTATTTAATAGAACGTATGTGTTGGATTTCACTATCGGTAAGTAGTGTTGATTTCACTACGTGTACTACATCATCAGAATATACGAATAACTTATTAATACCAATCTGTTATATGTCCTCTTTATAGGCCTACTCTAAATATTTAGTTCCATACTGCAGTAAAAAAATTAAAGAAGATGAGATTTTTAATATTCTTGCTTTAAATCATTGTGAATTTGAAATTAAGAATAATTATTAATAATGATCTACTGGTTACGTTCTTTGCATATAGTCCCAAAGATAGCGGGTTCAAACCCGGAGTCGATGGATATTTTAGGATGGAAACTTCCAAGGAACAAATAATTGTGGAGGCTCATTATTCCGTGGTCTGGTGGTATGTTTATGAAGACTTTTGGGCTCGTGAAAGATCCTCAAGCTTGAAAATCGAGGCATATGGGCAAACGTTAACCGATCTTCCTACATCGAAGTTATATCTAACTCATGCAGTATGCTGACCGCATATCTCTGCGTCACATGTAGGGAAATAAGCGTAACTAAATTAACTTGAATATAAAAAATTCCCATAAGGGAATGGCCAAAGCACCGTGAAAACCGAAGAATGAGTAATAAAAGTAATCCCACAACAGATCCGGAGGCCCTTGGGGTAGTACGAGGTTAAGGCTCCCACTTTTTCTAGACAATCGGCACTTTATGTCAGCCGGGTTGTCAGCCCTGCGTGACGGCCGCCTTTACCCCAGAACAAGCGTCTGGTACTCATTTCCGTTAGAGGCTGAGTCGACCCCAGGGCCATAGTGCCGCCAGAGGGTTTGGGTCAGTTTAAAAATCCTGACCCCAATGGGACTTGAACCCTCGACCCTCCAGCTTGTAGCGAAGAATGAGTAATACGGATTATTATTTTTATTGTAGACTAACAAAGTTTAAATCGAATTCTTGTAAATTTAATTAATCTAACTAGTTTGAGTGGTAGACAAGACCTTATGATCAAAATAAATATAATTATTTTTAATATTATTATATTAATTTTAAATGCACTTGAAATAAAAACAATATTTTAAATCCATAACTCACTTCCATTATCGAACCAGGATATTCATGGCCTCGCGGGCAAGAATATGTCCATAAAGGCATATGCCTACCCTGAGTTAATGTTTTTCAGTGACTGTTTGTGCCGTATTTTACGGGAAGGACTACATTAATTGACAGCCCTCGAAGTGTAACAAAATCTCCTCAAAATAGTGAAATCAGTGTTTGTGAGAAATGCATTTACGCGATGTGAAGGTTGTTATTAGTTAAAATGAATGTCGTTCAGATGTGACCTCAAGTCTTTGTGCAGTAAATTACGGTGAAATCCCAGAGTGGCGCTTAGCGTTTGTGCAAATAAAACGGTAACATTTTCTCTCTGGTGAATTTCAAAGCTTGTTTGTCTCACTTCTCACTCTCTCGCCTTACCTCATTCTCCTCCTCTCTGTTTAAAAGGAGTGTGAAATTTGAAAACATATCGCACTTTGATTTCAATAAACTAGATTTGTGATGGCACAGTACAGTTCTTGTCATCAGTCTCACAGGTCGTGAAGAAACGAGAATTTTGATTTGATTCCACTTGTATCAAACATGAGCTTATTGCCTTACGTAATCACCATCATCATAGGTTACGGCCTGTTAAATTCCTTGTCCCCCATTACCCTAAGATCTTTTTTCACATTATCTATCCATCTTAAGGGATGTCATACAACTTCAATTTGCCACCGACTTTATTTAAAATTATTTCACGCAATTGATCTGATTCCACTTAACTGTAAAGTTGAACCAGTCATCTTATTCTTGAGCCTACAAACATATTGAGATTATTGTACGTGGCATAATTTTACGATCTTCAATCAAAAGGTTTATTTGCCTTCCGAAACTCAGGTCTTTATAGCATTAAAGATCCATCGATACATCAATCCATGATATAAGTTTCAATAAGTTCTCATGTGAACTTTCATTTGGAATATTCTAATATAATATTTGGTTAAAATTATATATATATATATATATATATATATATATATATATATATATGGTCATAGGGACCAAGGAAGACCAAAACATCGGTGGAAAGATCAAGACCATCTTCGCTAGGTTTACCGTACAGGCCACATGGCCTAAAACGAATTGGTTCATGATGATGATATATAATATATATATATATATATATATATTATTTTGTAATCCCATGTTTCCCTTAACAGAGATTTAGGCGCTCTCCCCCTACAGGGAAGAATTTGAACCATACTAATTTAGTTACACTTGTTTTCGTATAGATGTCCTTTGAGTGGTCCGTGGTCAGCGTTCCGCCTCATACTGACATCTAGGAAACCAAGGTAGTGATAGGACGGGAATATTCGGTACATTTTGCTTAGAGGGCTTTTCATTCAGGCTTAAGGGCCTTTTACGAGCCTGATAATCTTCAGACTCGGGACCCACGGCTTAAAGTCCCTCCCGGCCGGGTTTGAACCCGCGACCCTCGGGACCAGAGGCAAGGAGCATAACCACTAGTCCACCGCGGTCGATAAAATTATATATTAAATATCCTCTAAAACTAAACTGAACTCCATGACTAGAAGGAGCTTGGTCTACCAACCGGTTGCTGGATTCACATCGACACGTGCCATTTACAGTAGACGATCATTCGGTCAATATAAAGGAGCATTGTGATCAGCAAGTCGGGCACCCCAACAGTTTCATCTACAGCCTGGAGTCGCTACGCATTCCAGCTACCCTTATAGTTCACTATGTCTCATAACAGCCGATATTTAATGAGAAAACGTAGCCTTCGGATTAATTATCATACTTTAAATTTATGTAGATATAGATATATTTTATGAGTGTAGCAATTGAGTAATTCATTTTACATGCTAAAAATCTTTTAACAAATGGAGACTTTGAAATTATAATTTGTAGAACAATTATAAAAGGAAAATTAAACAAAAATGTGAAAGTAAAACATAAAATAAGAAATAAACAAAAATTATGACACAAAATTATTATTATTATTATTATTATTATTATTATTATTATTATTATTATTATTATTATTATTATTATTATTATTATTATTATTATTATTAGTCACTTCATGGGCTAGGCAAATTGCCTGTTCCGCCTCACAGTTGTTCTGTCCATCTTTTTTCTTTTTTTTTTTACAAAAGCCCCAGATTGTCTTTCGACATTCCTGGTTTCTGTACCTGGCATGGTGTACTTGTAACCCACTTCTGAGGTTTGGGCGCCTTGAAGGCGGGGTTACATTGCCCCGATGATATGATGGGTGATGATGATGATAGTGGTGCGCCAGGAGAGTCCCTAATCCTAAGCTTAATCTAAGATGAATATGAATGATGATGGTTGCAATGGCCATATGATTTCGGGGACCCATTGGGTCTTTTTCCTGACATTTGTCTTACAGGTGAGGAAAAATCCCGATAAAAACCTCACCCAGAAAAACTGTTCCGACCAGGAATCGAATCCGGGCCCGGAGCGTGACAATGTAGCACGCTACCTCGAGACCACAGCGGTGTTCTGTCCATCTTTTCACTGGCCTTCCTACATTCCTTGAACCTCTTGGCTTGTAGGTAAATGCTGCTTTTGTTAATCTTGTTACATTCATTCTTTCTACATGTCTAAACCATTTTCTCTATGTTATTTGATTTTATCATTCAATTATATAATATATTTAACTCTGTTCTTATATCTTCATTCTTTATCCGATCCATTCTTGTACAGCCTTTTCTTCTTATAAGGAAGTTCATATCTACGCTTTATGTTCTACTTTGTTATTTTTTGGTCATTGCCCAAGTTTCACTACCATACAGTAATGCAGGAACTGCCTATATTTTACAAAACTTCAATCTAGTATCTCTTCTTGTTTTGTTCTTTAATGTTCTATGTATAGTTCCTCGTATCATTTGAAATCTTGACAGTTTCAAATTTACGTCTCTGTCAGTTTTGTGTTTATGGTAAAATTACAACCCATATAATTAAAATTTGTTACTTGTTCCAGAGATTTGTTGTCTATTATGATTTTTGACTTATATGTTCACTTCCCCAAAATGCCATTATTTTCGTTTTTTTTAATATTTTAAAATTATATTCTGGCATAACTGATTTAATTTATGTAAAGAGTACTGCATATTATTATCGTTTTCTTGAATAATAACCACATCGACAGCATACATTAAAACATTTCATATTTTTAAAACGGTCCATTCTTATATCTACATTAACATTACTTTTCCAATTTTGGATGATGTCATTAATATATAAATTTAAAATGGTAGGTGGTAAACTACACCCTTTTCTTACACCTCTATTTATTAAAATTGGTTCGCTTTTTGATGGTGCCTCTATTTATTATAATTTGAGATTTTACATTTAAACTTTTTATCACATAAATTTATTTTTCGAGGTAGCCATATATTTCCATAATTTTCCATAACTTATATCCATCAACACGGTCGAATGCCTTCTCAAAATCAATAAAAGCAATATGCATCTGTAGGTTATGTTCTCTCCTTTTTTTCAAATATTTGCTGTAATATGAATAATTATCGGTTGTTGATCGCCCATTCTAAAGCCACTTTGTTATTGTTCTAGTATTGCATCTGCTATTATTTTAAGAATTTTATTTATATTCCTTGCATAGATTTTATAAATTGAATTAAGTAGGCTAATTCCTCTATAATTTTTACATTCTCTTCTATCCCCTTTTTTAAACAATGATATGATTTCAGCTATATCCCAACTCTCTGGTATTCTAAAGTTTCTCCAACAATCATTAAATAAATGCAATATTCACCAATGCAAAAATGTTCCACGACTAGATAGTCTGGTTTTAAACTAGCTTGCCTATCTAGTAAGAGGAGAAGCGAAGCAAACTAGCTCCAACGCGGGAAGCTCAACGGCTTCAGAAGCGGAAGAACAAACTTGTTCTCAACGGTAAAGAAGGCGGAAGAGAAACCTGCAAGACAGGGGGTAGATGGCACTCCAAAGCTTTGGTTAGCAACCCGTCTAGGAGAAGAAACTACGAAATAAATACCCGATCCACTAGGGAATGTGATTGTGCGTTTGGGCTGATAACCCGTCCACGTAAAAAGAATCCCAACTCATCTCTCTCACAGTGTTCAGCCAGACGGATTTAATGGACAAAAATATTATTAAGCAATTATTTTCTAAAAGTATATATATATACGGTGAAAGATCGTCACCCTTCCAACCAAGGTACTTTTTTCGTCTGGCGTATTACCAGCGACCAGTGTATATAGGCCTATATATTTTATATATAGGCCTACACCCTATATTACCCACGCCGGACTGGTCGCAGGTTATAAGCCAGACGAAAAAAATACCTTCGTCGAAAGGGTGACGATCTTTCTACGTAAAAATACAACCGTCAAGAAGCGTGAACATGGGTTCCACTTGGGTAAAATTTTCTATTCGATTCTCCGCGCGGGGACAATTTCAAAGAATTCATGCCAAAGGCTCAAACACAAGGACATGTTCCTAGGAACGTGGAATGTTATGACTTTTTACAATTGCATGCCGCTAGAGATATTAAGGCAATGCTTCGGTGAAATTTGGTGAAATATGATGAAAAAATTGTTTTTTTCTATTTTAAGTATTTTATTGTTTGAACCCTGTACCTTTATTTTGCACTTTTGTTTTTTTTTTAATTTCGGTCATATTTAAAGCTCCACGCAGCCATTTAAGTCTCCCAGTGCGACCACACACATCTGTGAAATTTATAAAACCTATAATTTCAACAGATCAACTTCACATTTTAACCATACCACCACAGTATCATAGTGATACTATATACCAAATTTTGTTAAGCTATATCAAACAAATTTTGAGAAATTATTTTTTTATTAAAAATGTTACTGCTTTTTTATATGTCAATAATATGTTCCTTGTACCAAACGGTTTACCATATCTGACTATTTTTTTATAAACTTAATACAGTAATATAAATAAACTGACGTGCAGGTTTATTTTAATTTGAACTAGTTTAGTAGGAAAAAAATGAGCCCTCTCTGCAGGAAAAGTACCACCGAAGCGTGACAGCAGCACCATGAAGACAATATGTGGTGTGTAAAATAATGCCTGTATATCAAAGATTAGCTTCAGATGAGATTCTGAACCGCTGTACTGTGGGGAAGACACAGAATCCACATGAATCTTTGCACTACGTTATTTGGGCTAAATGCCCGAAAGAAGTGTTCGTCTCAAAAAAGAAATTGCTGTCACATCAGGAATTGCAGAATTCAATACGGGATGTGAAACAACACAAAACTGAAAGTTGAAGTCAGTGGTGTGCAATTACGTACCTCAAGACAAAAATGTAGTGCAATGAGAGATAAACGTCGACTCACAAACAGTGAAGTTCCAGCAAAGCGAGTCTTCAAAACAGCCCGGAGAAAAAAACTTGTTGAGGCCTAACAGATAGCAGCAGAGGGTCACACATATGATGCTGGGAGTTTTAAGTCTACCTGAATGAGGTATTGTGCTCATATCCATTGTTAAATTTTAAATTTCTTTTTTCTCAACTATATTTCTCAGCATTTTTGAGTTTTCAAAATGCTCTGCGTACCACAATATTTTACTAATCTGCTTGAAATTTTCAGGAGAGCTTTAGATATTACATAGTAAAAAACGATGTGCAATCGTTTATATATATTGAATGGTTCATTTGTAATTAAATCTAATTCATATGTCACCCTCATAAAATTGAGAAATTACGTAACAAACACAGATTTTTTTCTACTAAACTAGTTCAAATTAAAAGAAACCTGCACGTCAGTTTATTTATATTACTCTATTAAGGTTATAAAAAATAAGTCAGATATGGTAACCGTTTGTTACAAGGAACATATTATTGACATATGAGAAAGCAGTAACATGTTTTTAATAAAAAAATTAATTCTCAGATGTTTTTTGAGATAGCTTAACAACATTTGGTATATAGTATCACGATGATACGGTGGTGGTATGGTAAAAATGTGAAGTTGATCTGATGAAATGTATAGATTTATACAAATTTGACTGATGCATTGCCTTAACGCGGGAATTAGATATATTACACATGGATATAGCCGCTTTCCAGAAATTAGATGGCCTGGAGAAGGTAGCCAGGAATCAGGAAGCTTTGTATTATACTACGGGGGCACAGAAAGACCTGAATTTAGAAAGGGGTTTTTAGTCGGAAGGAGGAACCTGTCCGCTATCCGATTTATTGAGTTTGTCAGTGATAGGATATCATACATAATTCTAAAGAGTAAACGACATGGTTTTGTAATCGTAAATTTACATGGTCCCACAGATGACAAGAACATGGATAAGTTCTACGAATCATTAGAGTATTTTAATAGTCTTTCAGGATATCATATGGAAATTGTCTTAGGAGATTTTAATAAAAAATTGGGACGGGAAAAAATATATAAATTAAAGGAAAAATAGGCAAATTCAGTTTTCATGAATATGATAATGACAATGGGTTAGATTAGTCACCTTCGCCACATCAAAGAATCTCATTGTTAAGAGCAAACATTTCAGCATAAAGATACATCTGGACGTTTCCAGATGGCGAAAATCGGAACCAGGTAGATCTTGTATTAGTGGACAAACGCTTACACAGTACCATCATCGATGTTAGATCAGTTAGCGGAACAGAATGCAATTCAGATCATCATCTAGTCAGGGTGAAAATCCGACAACGGCTATCGCTTATAAGAGGAACAACGCTAAAGATGATTCTGTAAAATTTGAATTGAAAAACTTAAAACATGATGAAATGCGGCACGAATACCAAATCAAAATTGCTAATAGATTTGAAGTACTGGAATTTTCAGATGACAATGTGACAAACGAAGAAGAAACGGATATAAATAAATAGTGGGAGGCTAAAGAAATACTGTTAAATTGTCAGCATCAAAAATATTTTTTTTAAAAAGCAAAATAAGAAATGGTTTGTTGAGGAATGTGCCGACATTGTAAAGAAAAGAAAACTAGCAACAATGAAATGTTTCACGAGCCAAATGAGTTGAATTCATAGCAATTGAGTAGTATTAGATGGGAAACCACCAGGTTACTAAATAGCAAAAAGAGGGAATATTTGAGAGAGAAGATTAATGATCTTGAAATGATTGCAAAAATAAAAACATACATAATTATATGAGGGAATTGGAATAAAGAAGAAAATTGGGGTATGATTTTAGCTTCCAAGAGTATATTAAATAGATGGAAAAGTTACTTTAATCAGCTAATAAATGTAGATGCAGAACTGAATATTGAGGAGGATCATTTACAGACAGCAGAAATGCTAGTGACAGAACTAACTGTATTAGTGGTTGGAATGGCGATAGAAAATTGAAGATGTACTAAGCATCAGGTTCAGATGGGATCCTACCTGAAGTGATACAATCAGGGGGAGAAAAATTGATGGACAAGATACGCCGGTTGCTTAGTATGATTTGTGAAAAAGAAACTCTTTCAGATGAATGGAAAGAATCGAATATCGTACCAAGGGATAAAAAGAGAAGGAGATAAAACGGATTGCAACAACTACAGGGCGTCTTATTCATTTCAACTTCGTACAAAATTCTAGCAAATATATTAGTAAGCAGACTTACTCCCTATATTGATGACATTCTAGGAGATCATCAATGTGCATTTAGAAGAAACAGGTCTACAGCAGATCAGATTTTTAGTATAAGATAGATTTTAGAATAGAAATGGGAACATAATGGTACTGTACATCAACTATATGTAGACTTAAAAAAACATATGATTAAATTAAGCGGGAGAAGTCATATAGTATCCTACTGGAGTTCGAAATTCCTAAATAATTAGTTAGACTTATACGAATGTGTCTAAATGGCACAAAGAGTAGGGCGCGTTTAGGCAAAGTTTTCGGATACTTGTGAAATCTCTAAAATATAGACATGGTTGTAGTTCTGGTTATTTACTTCTGTTCATTGTGTTTGGTTTTCTTTTTATTGTAAATATTGGTGTTCATTTAGTGAGCGCCTGTATTGTAATAATCGTTCTATTTAGTTTTTTTAAAGATTATTAGAGGTTTATATAATGTAAAATATCACAAACGTGCCACAAAAAAAAAAAGATGACTGCAAATTAATTTCCCTGTGAGAAAGTAAGCAAATATGTTCCAGGTAACTGCTATTAGTATATTCACAAATGCGATCCTAATATGCAGTTTTGTCATTCTATTTATCAGATGTTTATCTCGTGATATTGGTCAAATTATATGTAGTTTTACTATACTGAGAGAAATATTGTAAATGTATTATAAATTCTCACATGCCTGTGCTGGGCTCTTCCTTTCTAGCCACTATTACACCATGACTTACTTATAGTTGTTAGAAATCCAAAGATTCATTCAGTCACTTATAATACATATAAATTATCTTAAATATGTTTATACATCTGTAAAATCGTGTTTATTTACTGTTTAATTGTAATATAGACCACAGCTAAGGTCTTGGGCTAGCATCGCTGCTTTTGATGCAGAGGACCTGGGTTCGATCCCCAGTTGAGACAGGTTTCCTGGGTAATGGTTTTATTGGTGGTTTTTGTGCACCTGTAGGACAAATGTTCGGAAACTTTAAGGCCCAAGGAATCCGTGTCCATCATCTGACCATGATGATCATATTCATCATAATATTGTCGGGTTTGATATGAATGTGTGAGTGAATTGTGCATTTTGTCTTAAATGTTTGTGTTGTCTCAGAGAAGGTCCTGAATTGGAGGTCCTAGTACCTTGTGTGATCAAGATTTTAAAATCCCTCTCCCAACCTATAAACTGAGTGGTTAAATTACATTAGAGATGAGAAATCTGTATAATACAGGTGAGTGTTCCAAAACCACCTGATGTACTTTCCATGCTTTGGGTAGCATTAATGTGGTCTATTTTAATTTTACATAGGTGATGTTTACTTGTACTGTGTATAGTATTAGCATATTGAATATCCATTGTATAATTTTTTTATAATAAAGTGACGTAGGAGTAATATGTTTTATTGAATATAGATAACTTGTATCAATTGATTACTCCTCATAAGGTTTTGTCCCTAAAGGAAATATGAACTCTACCGTCTTATGATTGGTTGTTTCACAAAGAACTGCAGTTTCTATCGGTAACAAATTATAGAAACAAGACAGAATAGTTGAGATAATTTATCTTAAGAACTTATGAATGTTTAAATTTGTTTTATCTGTAATATGTTAATTCAAATTGTGAAAGAATTCAATCATGACATATAAATGAGAAAGCGGAAAGAACATACAATGATGTTCTTTAAGTCGACCATCAAAAATGTACTATAAAAGCTGTCTTCTAAAAGGTGATACCACCTCCTCCAGAATACAATCTGGACCTTTACACCATAATTGGAAAATGTTAACATTCTTCTTCTTTATTAGGAACGTATCTACAATACAGTAGTTTTCCAACAACTCATTGTAAATTTTACTCCCCCATAAATCCATATTATCTGCATCACTCTATGTTATCCTCTCGACACTATATTCCTAAGAACTCCTTGAATCCACTTTCTTTTGGTCTCCCACCTCTTCTGTTGTACTCCGCTTCAAAATTTAATATCATCTTCGGTATTCTGTCATCTGACATTCTCTTTATGGGACCAAACTTAAAGTTAATTGGAATTCACACTGGGGTATTTTATGCAGCTTTATTTGTTAGTGTATCTACAAGTAAAAAAATGAGATTCTTATAATTGATTAATTTCCAACAAAATTGGCATAGATTGCATAAAAAGTGTCAAAATAATCAAATATATATTTACATATAAAGAAGACCATTTACTTGCCTTCAGTTATTTGTTGACTTTCGTAAATTAAAAATTCAGTAAAAAAAAAACAAATCTCGTGACTTACAATGGTGGACCTGCTGTAGGCCTACCTGTTTATAAGAAATATGAGAATGTTCGAATTTCATATAATTAAACAACATCGCATATATTTTTAAATTTTGGTGTATGTACGTGCATTATACTGTATATATGTGTGTGTGTATATATATATATATATATATATATATATATAAGTTTATTTATATATATACAGAATTTTAATGTTTACATATCTATCTATTCCCAAAGTTTTATTTTTCTTCTCCACTCGTCTCTCTCCATCCAACCCATGCCCTCCAGTCCTCTTGCTCTTATTCCAATTCTTATTTCCTGCATCCACGAGTTTCGAGGTCTTCCTCTCCTCTTTCTTCCAGGTGGACACCATTCCAATGTTTTTCGGAGTAATCTTTCTTCTTGAATTCGTCGTCGTACGTGCCCATACCAATTTACCATGGAGGGACCGTAGATAATCTACTATTGAATAACCAATATTCATTTTTTCTCTTATGACAGTATTTCTTATTTTGTCTAATTTTGAACATCTTGCTGCTCTCCTGAAGAAATTCAATTCCATCGACATAAGTTTTTGTTCTAAGTTTTTGTTGAATTTCCAAACTTCAGCTCCATATGTGACAGTACTTCTCACTATTGAATTATATATTTGTAATTTATTTTTCCTGGTTATATGTTTGTTCCATAAGACTCAATCCATCATTGCTGTTATTGCTCTACCTTTATTTATTCTGTTCTTAATATCACTTTCTTGTTTATCCTCTTTATCTAATTTTACTCCAGGTACTCAAATTCTTCACATCCTCTAATATAGGCCTACCCCTTTTCATCTTCTAATATCAAGTCATCGGTTTCGGCTCCACATCCCATATAAAATGTTTTTTCAAAATTTATTTTCAAACACCAGTTATCGTATTCATCCAATAATTTTCTAAACATAAACTCTATGTCTTCATATTCTTGAGCAATTATTATCTGGTCATTAGCAAATAATAGTGTATATATTGTTTCTGTTGATCCACCTCCAATTGGTACTCCCATTCCTGAACATTTTTTACTCCAGTTTGAGTGCTTTATGTATAAATATCTTATATAATGTTGGTGATATGCTACAACCTTGACGAATGCCTTTTGTTACTTTAATTTCTTCTAATATATAGTTTCCAATTTTAATTTTAGATACTGCATTTTTTACAATTATTTATTGCATTCATAATAGTATCATTTATGGCCTTATCTTCTAATGCTTCCCACAACGTTAGTAAAGGTACAGTGTCATATGCCTTTTCTAAATCCACAAATGTGAAATGAACTTGTTGGTTGTTATTATTCGTCTTTTCAATCAATTGTTTTACCACAAATATGTGATCAATTGTAGATATCTCAGACCTAAAGCCTGCTGTACTTCATTCTCCTTATGTTTATAACTTTCTTCCAAATAGTATTTGATTATTTTTCCATATATACGGCTAAAAGCATTCATTACGGTGATTTCTCTATAACATATATATATATATATATATATATATATATTTATATATATTTCACAAAACTATTAGAACTACATGTAATTACACTGAATTGTTATGATATTAAACAAACATGAAAAACTATAAAAATAATATTAAAATTAATAACGCGAACATGGAAACTAATCCAATTTATTTAAAAATACGTACATCTGCACTAATTTATAATATTGAAAATAAACTAAACGATAGTATACAAATTAATGGCATCAGAATTGAATACATTAATTCAGAATGAATAAATAATAGGAGCATACAAACTATTGCTATCGGAAATAAGGAAACAAAAAAAAATGACGCACGGTTACAGAATTTAGCCAACAAATTGGAAATTATTATCAACATAACTGATATAATGAGTTACACTCGATGTAACGAACTAGCTGATAAAAGCAGTTGCATACAACACATATTGAATCTACACTGCTGGTAGCCTTAAACGTCAGACGACTATCTGGAGATTTAACCGGAAGTGCGTACAACCGGCCTTAGTAGCTTGATGTCATTGGAAGTATTGATAATTTTACCTCCACTTTTATAATTTCAGAAAGTTTGAAAATTTATTGAAAAATGCCAGTATTAAAATTTTAAAAAGACAATAGAATATGAATTATTCATTAAAACATATAACTTTATAGAAGGTGTGTCGTTTTGAAATATCAATTTATCTTTATTCCATTCGATTCTACATATAAAATGTAAACAAAAATATTTGTATAGATATTCTCTAATTTTTTGAAATATTAAATGTCATATAATTCCTCATTCTACTAATTTATATTTTTGTCCACATAACTGTATAACCGTATAAGACATATTGGTGGCTGTATCATTAAATTATAATATAATCAGTTTTTTGTGTCGTATGGTTTTACTTCAGGAGCTTAATTTAAAAATTTCTCTTGTCCATTTTTATAAATTTGTGGAACCTAATCTAATATTGATATTTTTTCTGTATGCAAGAGTAAGTTCGATTAGAATAGCCACTCTTCAGGCAAGTTTATAGTGATTTAAAGATTTTTCTGGAAAGAAAATGGTGATATCTGAATGTAGGATAGGCCCCTAATAAAAAAGAATACCGGTACACAGTAAGTCAGTTTCTGTAAAAACAGAAATTGAGACGTTTTTGAAAATGAGGTCGTCATTTATTTAACTGCATGCTATATATGAATTATATTCAAAAAAAAAATTATTTAAAATAATAATTATTATGAAATAATCCTTACAAAATTAACAAAAAATAAATCAAGTTATATTGAATTGCACAATAAATTCTCAATGTAAATGAAACTTCTAACTCCGCAATAAAGGTAATACTTAAACATATTATATATATCTTTTAATAAGGTAGAAGTAACCAACATTCAAATCAGTGTTATCCATGTGAGTAGGTCTGTAAACGGATCTGACAATGGAATATTCTGGAACTTGCGGTTTACTTCACCTTAAAGACTTCTTGTTTACAGAAATGCCAGGTAGGCTTTAAAACTTAAAACGAAGAAAGTCTAATTGAATGTGTTTATAGAAAAATGGTTAAAGCGTGACAGAAACAATCCCTCGTGAAAAAAATTATGATTAGGTATCTGAATTCTTTGCTTAAAATACTAGAATTGTAATTGAATTACAGGGTGGAAAAATCATGTTAACTTGTCTAATGTAAGTTAAATATGTTTTATGCACCAATATGCATTTTGGTGAATTCCGAAGGAATGATGCTATAGCTATCAAGATTATTTATATATATATATATAATATGTGTGTGTGTGTGTGTGTGTGTGTGTGTGTGTGTGTGTGTGTGTATCCATTAAGACTCTAGCGGCCGAAAATTTTGTTTACTTAAATCCAAACTTATCATATAACATTTAATTATAAAAATTAATGTCGAGTTCGTTAACCAGCAAAATCGGACCATTAGGTGCTTGCGTTCACCTGAAACGGAAATTAAAATCGGTCTGGTGGTCTTAATCTCGATTATTCACAAGTAACTCAGTCTATATAATTAAAATAAACTGAGGAAGGTATTTTGCTAAACGTCAGTCAACTCCTATCAGTAGAATGTGAGTTTAACTGAAAACCTAAATTAGAAATTGACTCTAACAACCACCATGTTTCGTTCGTCGCAATGTACACCTTAAAATTTAATTAACCCTTAAATTAGCTATGTATCTTATAACATACATTAGTTTAATATGTAATGTTTTAATAAAGAAATGGAAAAGTGAATTGATAGATATTAAATTGTAAATATATTATATTTATATTTTGTAAATACATTAACTTATTTTTCAAATTGTTATTGAAGTAAACATACTATAAAGTAAATATTTTGTAAAGATGGTTTTTTAAAATTAAAATTGATCCCCTAATGCTGCGATGACAATTTTAGAAAGATACACTCTGTCCAAATCTAAGAAATTCCGAAATTTAGTAAGAATACCGGTATAGTACCTCTTGCCCCGATCATCAATCCTGTGACAGTTACACTATCTAATTGCTATTTATATTTGTAATAGTCAATTGTTGGCTCATATATGGCTTTCTTTTCACAGTCAACTTCCTCAGGTTGGCACTTAGACATAATTTTGTTTCACTGCAGTCCGATACTTGTAACAAACTGGAATCTAATATTGATTTTCTCCAATTTAACAAAATAAATACACTGATAAACATGAAATACTCCTTTAAATAAAACAGTGTGATATTTATGTATTGAGATGTGCTGATAACGGATAATACGTCCGTTTTGCTTAATCATCTAAAATATGCAAAATCTGTAAAAGCTTCTTATCCATTTTTTGGGAACCATACTTTAACCCGGATGCGGAGACCGGAAATAATATAACTATAAAATGTGAGTGTTTTGCAAAATATTTAGATTCCAAATATTTTTCAAAACACCCACATTTATAGTTTTATCGTTTCAGGTCTCCGCATCCGGCTTCAAGTTTGGTTCACAACAAATGGATAAGAATATTTTTCAGATTTTGCATATGTATGAATGGAACTTAATATCAGATCATCTGGCAGAAGATAAATGCTCTGTTTTTTGTGTTAAAATTATTTTTTCTTCTCTAAATTGCCTTCTTAGTAATGCACTTACTGATTACTTCGCGAGTGTAGCTGTATTTTATGTCTATACACGTACGTTAATATCTGGATCTAATTGTGCAATGTGAAGTGAAGTGTTAGAAGTATTCAACAAAATACATGATCATATATTGAATGTAATTTAGTATTGTGTTCAACATTCACGTAAATGTGTGAATAACCCGAACTTCCTTACTTTATATTTGCAGTGAATTTACTCTGAACGCACAGAGAAATAGTATCATTCCTCTAGTGAAAAAAGCATATGAGTTGTATTTCGGAAGTAAAGTAGAAGAGTGAAATGGCTGGGTTCCGGTTAAAATTCACAATAATTATTTGCGAACTATATATAGTTGGCATAATGGCATTATTAGACAACGTCCTGCGAATACCTGTGTTATAGACGGAATAGAAAGATTGTTATTGCTGTTTAATGAACATAACGGGTTACAGCTCTAGATCAATTCAT